>CAUYON010067142.1:0-12863 GCA_963573935.1 Arctocebus calabarensis | reverse complement strand
TATTGTTGCAGTTGTTGCTATTGCCATGGCAGTCTTCCTCATAAAGTCTTTCCCCAGGCCAATATCTTCCAATGTTTTTCCAATTCTTTCTTTGAGGATTTTCATCATCTCATGCTTTAAATTTAAATCCTTTATCCATCTCAAATCAATCTTTGTAAGGGGAGAAAGGTGCACATCCAGTTTCAGTTAATCAGGATGAAATAGAAACTTTATATAGATCAATAAATGAGTGAAAGATTGAGCAGTGACTTAAAAAAAGAATTTCTCAACAAAAACAAGTACTGGAGCCAAATGAATTCAAAGCCAAATTCTACCAGACCTACAAAGAAGAAATGGTAGCTATCCTACAAAAATATTCCATAAGAGAGTCTTACCTAACTCATTCTATGAAGCCAGTATCACCTTGACACCAAAGCCAGTAGAGGATTCAACAAGAAAACTACAGACCAATAGCCCTTATTAATATATATAAAAAATCCTCAACAAAATAGTAGCAAATGAAATTCATCAGCACATTAAAAAGACAATTCCTCATGATCAAGTGTGATTTATCCCAGGGATGCACAGATGGTTCAATATATGTAAATCAATATATGTGATTTGCCATATCACCAGAAGTAAAAACAAAGACTATATGAGTATCTCAATAGATGCAGAAAAAGCATTTGATAAAATTCAACACTCCTTCCTGACAAAAACTCACAACAAATAAGTAGCAGAATGAAGGTACATCAAAATAATAAGAGCCACATATCACAAACACACAGCCAATATCAAGCTGAATATGGAAAAGTTGAAAGAATTCCCTCCAAAAACTGAAACAAGATAAGGATACCCACTGTCACCACTTATATTCAACAGAGTACAGTAAGTCCTACCCAGAGCAATCAGGCAAAATAAAGAAATAAACAGCAACCAAATTAGGAACACTTAGGTCCAACAAGCTTTGTTTGCCAATGATATGATCTTCTGGAAAATGATAAGGATTCCACCAAAAGACTCCTAGAATTGATAAGTAAATTCAGCAAAGTCTCAGGTTATAAAATGAATGCACATAAACCTGTAGCATTTCTATTTATTAATAAAAGTCAATCAGAGAGTAAAAGCAAGAGCTCAATACCATTTACTAAAGCTGCAAAGAAAATCAAATACCTAGAAATATACTTAAACAGGAGATGAAAGTTCTTATAAGGAGAACTACAAAACATGAATGAAATATAGATGACACAAATGGAAAAACATTCCATGCTCATAGAATGGAACAAGCAACATTATTTAAATTTCCATAGTGCCCAAAGTACTTTCCAGATTCAACATGATTTTAATCAAAATACCAATGTTATTTTTCACAGATTTAGCTAAATTCATCCTAACCTTCATATAGAACCAAAAAATAGAATGCATAGCTAAAGCAGTCTTAAGCAAAAAGAACAAATCTGGAGGCGTTCATTCCCTGACTTCAAATTATACTAAAAAATAAATGCAAAAATAAAACCATATAGCTACAACCAACTAATTTTTGGCAAAGCAGAAAGAATTAATAGCAATGGAAAATTGGATAGCCACATGCTGGAGAATTAAACAAGATCCCTATCTCTTATCATATACAAAAATTAACTCAAAATGAATAGAACACATAAATGTAAGATATAAAAGCATTAAAATATAAAGAAGTAAAAAAAATCTTCTTGATATCAGCCTATGGCAAAGATTATATTACTAAATTTAAGGCTAAATGGCAAATACAGCAACAATAAAAATAAATAAAATGGGAACTACATTAAACCTGTAGATCACTTTGGATAACATAGACATTTTAATGATATTGATTCTTCCCAGCCATGAACATCATATGTTCTCCTATTTGTTAACATCTTTTGGTATTTCTTTTCTCAGGGTTTACCACCATCGTATTTTGAAGAATTTTTTAAAAACTAGTTATTTGATTTGTATGGAACCAGAAAAAAAAAAGCCAAAGCAATTCTATGAAATAAAAATAAATTAAACTGCATCATATTACCAGACTTCAGGTTATACTACAAGTCTATAGTGATCAAAACAGCATGGTACTAATAATAATAATGTCTATGCAAAGACATAGATCTATGGAACAGAACTGAGAACTTACAGATGAAACAAGCTTCTTGTCACCATCTTATCTTCAACAAATCAAACAAAAGTATACACTTGAGAAAAGAATCCCTATATAATATTTGGTGCTGAGAAAACTGAATAGTTACTTGTAAAGTCTGAAACTGGACCTGCACTTCTCACTACTTAACAAAAATTAACTCATGCTGGAGTTAATGAGATGAGAAAAACCCCAGAAGAAAGTGTGGAAAATAATAACACATTGTAAATGATTAAAAAAAAAAACCCTAGAAGAAAGTATGGAAAAAACTCTTAATGATGTTGTTTGTCCTTGGGAAAGAATTCATGAAGAAGACACCATTGACAATTGGAGCAACAACAAAAATATATAAATAGGACCTGATCAAATTTAAAAGCTTTTACACAGCTAAGGACACAATCAACAAAGCAAAGAGACGATAAAGAACCTTCAGAATGGGAGAAGATAGTTGCTTGTTATGGGTTGGACAAAAGGCCAGTGACCAGAACATACAAAGAACTCAAGCAGATCAACAAAAAGGAACAAACAATCCCACTGATCAATGGGCAACTGACATGAATAGAATATTTCCCAAGAAGACAGATAAATGGCCAAAGAACATATAAAAAAAATACTCATTATTCATAATCATCAGAGAAATACTAATCAAAGCCACTATGAGATACCACCTAACACCAGTGAGAATAACCCACATCACAAGGTCCCAAAGCTGCAGATACTGATGGGAGTGTAGAGAGAGGGGTAGACTGATGTACTATTGATGGGATTACAAACTAGAACAGCCTCTTTGGAAAGAGGTATGGAGAATCCTCAAAGAACTAAAAGTAGACCTTCCATTTGATCCCCCAATCCCATTACTATGTATCTACCCAGGAGAAAAACAATCATTTTACCATAAAGACATTTGTCCTCAAATGTTTATAGCAGCTCGATTCACAATTTCAAAGATGTGGAAACAACCCACGTGCCCATCAACCCATGAATGCATTAACAAACTGTGATATATACATACACAATGGAACTATTTAGCCATGAAAAAAAAAAAGATGAAGATTTTACATCTTTTGTGTTTACCTGCATGGAGTTGGAGAACATTTTTCTTAGCAAAATATCACAAGAATGAAAAATCAAATATCCATTTTTTGGGGAGCAGGACATAATTATAAGAGGGTCTTTATCTAACAAATGTAATCAATGTAACCTGGTTCTTTATACACTCAATGAATACCCAACAATAAAAAAAGCAAATATGCAATGTACACAATACTAATATGAAACCAATATATAAATAACTACACAGCCATAGGAGAGAACACAATTGAATACAAATGGGGGGAGGAGGGAAGGTGGGAAAAGGGAAAGGGGAAGAGGGAGAGTGATTAGTAAGCTCTCACCTAAAGTGCACAATGTGAGGGCATACAGAACGCCCACTGGGGAAGGGCTCAACTGCAACCTGAACTTTACCTGACAAATGCAGACAACATAACTTAATCATTTGTATCCTCTTATTAATCTGAAATTTAAATATATAGAGAGACTTTCCATCTTTCGCATTTACCAGGATGAATTTAGTGAATATTCACCTATGTAAAGTCTCAAGAATGGAAAAGCAAGCAAGCATGTACTCAGTACTAACCTGAAACTAATGGATTAACAAATACAGGATTGTGTGAAAGGACACACTGGATTTGGGAGGGCTCAGTGGATTCCCTATCAGGTGAGTGTAGGGTATGTGGCACATTTCCTGAGCTAGGGACACAACTACAACTCAGACTTTGGACTTTACCTTAGAAATACAATAATGTAACCTAATTGTATGTACCCAAACATTAGCCTGAAATTAAAAAAAAAATGAATGAAAGTTATTTAACAATCTCAATCTGTGAGAGGCAATATTTAAAATAAATAAATAAATGAGACTCGGTTAAATTACAAAGTTAGTGCACAGCAAGGGAAAAAAATCAACAGTAAATAATTACAGAATGGGAGAAAATATTCTCAAACTCTACATTGGACAAAAGAATAATATCTGGGGCAGTGCCTGTGGCTCAGTGGGTAAGGCACTGGCCCCATATGCCGAGGGTGGCAGATTCAAACCCAGCTGTGGCCAAACTGCAACCAAAAAATAGCCAGGTATTGTGGCAGGTGCCTGTAGTCCCAGCTACTTGGGAGACTGAGGCAAGAGAATTACCTAAGACCAGGAGTTAGAGATTACTGTGAGCTGTAAAGCCACAGCACTCTACCGAGGGTGATAAAGTGAGACTCTGTCTCTAAAAAATATAAAAATAAAATAAAATAAAAAACATAATGAAAAGAATAATATCTGGAATCTCTGAAGAACTCAAACAAATAAGCAATACAAAAAACAAATAACTTATTAAAAAATGGGCAAAGATATAAACAGAGTATTTATGAAAGAAGATAGACAAATGGCAAAAAATAAAAACACAAGAAATGATCAACATCGCTAATCACCAGGGAAATGCAAATTAAAACTACAATGAGTAATGAAATGTCATCTTTCAGAATGACCCCTATCAGAATGACCATTATTAAAATTTTTTTTTAAAAAATAGGTGTTTGTGTTGATGCAGTAAAAAAGGAATGTTTATACACTGCTGGTGGGACTGCAAACTAGCACAATTCTATGGAAAACAGTAGAGAGTAGGGAGGGAAGTAGTTCTTCCCTCAAAGAATTAAAAATAGACCTAAAATTTGATTCAGCAAGCCCACTATGAGGCATCTACCTAAAGGAAAAGAAATCACTTTATTATAAAGAACCCTGTGGCTGGACATTGTAGCTTATGCCTATAATCCTAGCACTCTAGAAGGGTGATGCAGGAGGATTGCTTGAGCTCAGCAGTTTGAGCAAGATCTCATTTCTACTAAAAGTAGAAAAAATTGCCAGGCATGGTGGTACATGCCTGTAGTCCCACTTACTAGGGAGGCTGATGCAGGAGGACTGCTTGGTCCCAGGAGTCTGAAGTTATAGTGAGCTACAACAGCACCACTGCACTCTAGCCAGGGCAACAGAACAAAATTCTGTCTCAAGAAAACAAAAAAGGACACCTGCACTTGAATGTTTATCACAGCACAATTCCCAATTGCAAAGACATGGAATCAACCCAAGTGCCCATGAACCGATGTGGGAATAAGTAAAAAGTAGTGTATATACATGTATAGAGTATATGTACACACACACACACCCATGGAGTACTACTCAGCCATCATAAGGAACAAAACAATGCCTTTTGCAGCAAGTTTGATGGAAGTGGAGAACATTATCCTGAGAGAAGTATCCTAGGAATAGAAAGACAAACACCACATATGTTCACTAATAAGCATGAGTTAAACAATGGGTTACATGATCCTAAAATGGTGTAAAGGACATTGGAAATTAAGAATGGGGGACAATGGGAGCAGTGTGCAGGATAAAGACACACCCATTAGGTACAATATACACTACTCCATTATCCGAAGGCTTGGAATGTTTTAAGATACAGAGGACAAGCCACAATATACCAACTTAGGCAAGTTGATGGTCTGCGGATGATTTAAATTTTGCACTGCATGGCCTTAGGTCCTGTTAATAATTTAGTATCTTACTGTCCAACATGTTTCCCACCTCCCTTCCCTTCCCTTCAGGAACTCAATTTTAAGAAGTTTCTGTGGCTCCCTTGGCCAAGAAAGGGTTTGTTTAGTTGGCAGCAAAGGTTAGGATAGGAGTGGAACTTGGGATTTTATTCTAGTTCACACCTACACCTCTTTTTAAGCCTAGTGTGGTCAAGCTCATAGCTCTGTTACTCTGGTGTCTCTGCAGCAAACTCGCCTTCTTCCCCAACCCTTCTTACACTGCCTTGATTTTTGTTCCAAATCATGGTTCACAGGGATCCATAGGAACCTTGGAGAAGAATCTGGACATTGGGCAAAATTTGACCAAATTATTTTATTACCAATAAAAATATTAATAAATATTAATATTAAATATCATATCAATATTATTAATAAATTAAATATATTAATATTATTAATAAATTACCAAAATATTAATAAATTACCAAATTTATTTTATGTTTTGTTTTGTTAGAGACTGGATCTTGCTCTGTCACCCAGGCTGGAGTGCCGTGGCACAATTATAGCTCACTGCTTCCTTAAACAACTGGGCTCAAGTGTGCCACCACAGATGGTTAATTTGTTTTTCATATTTTTTGTAGAGACAGGGTCTTTCTATGTTGCCCAGGCTGGTCTCAAACTCCTGGCCTCAAGTGCTCCCCATAACTCAGCTTCCAAAAGTGGTATGAAGCACCACTGCTAATATTCAAAAGTGTTTCTTAATCTTGCTAAGAGAATGGAGATGGAGTAATATTTTCCTGACAGGAATGTGGGTATCCCAGAGGTCATACCCAAGAGAAGAAGTATTGCTTTAGGATGATACAAAAGGCCCAGTGGGAGTTGGAGCAGTTGAGGGGACAGATCATACCTGTGGCTCTAATTCTGCGCAGAGTGAATAAACACAGCAGAATAGATCACTCCTCTGGCCCTTATTTAATGACAAGCAAAGGGATTTCAGACCCCCAAAATAATAACCCTGCGCCTTTTGCTTCCAGCTCACCTATTCCAGGCCAGGAAGAAATGCCCCCAGGCCACTCCAGTTGTCAGGCTGGCCCTGGGTCCCCTGCTTGGCTCTTTGTCTCTGCTCCTTTGGGGGGCATGGTGCTGTCCTTATTTGTCTTTCATTCAGAGAAGCAAAGATAATAGGACCCAAACTTCAGAATTGTGATGCTCTATCTTTGCTCAGAAAGTGCCATGGCAATTCCAGCTACTCAGGAGCCTGAGGCAGGAGGATTGCTTTAGCCCAGAGGTTTGAACCTAGCCTGGACAACATACAAAACCCCATTCAGAGAAACAAAGAAAGTGCCATGGCAAAGAGGTAAGAGGGGATAGAACACAAATGCCTTAATGCTGTAATTGGGTAAATGAGGTGAAGGCTACATTGATTAATAGGATGTAAGCACTCCAATTTGTACAAATAATCAACACATTGAATCCCATAATGGCATAAATGTATTCATGATCTATGTACAAATGACTTAATAAAAAAAGAAAAGAAAGAAAAAAAAAGAAGTTTTTACATGTGGTCTGGGCTTTCCTCATAGAGAGTCAGAGATGTAGAGAGAAAATCCACTCTGAAAGGGGCTTGAGAGAACATACACCTTATAGTCTTTATCTCTAAGTAGAGATATTATATTCTTATCTCTACCTCTTTCTCTCCTTTTACTGTCTTGCAGAACCCCAATTTTAGGCTTGTTTACCAATATGCAGCTAAAAGCAAACACCATGACACCAGTCATAGAAAAAGGTTTATTCATTCTGGCCAAAGTGAGTAGATAGGAGAGAAAACCTCTCAGATATGCCTTCCCACAAAGATGAAGCAGCAAGCTTTCACATGGGGCTGGAGTAAGGTAGAGGGAAGTCTGTGATATTTTCCATCTCAGATAGCATCGTGAATAACCAAACTTCTGGGCAGCATCAGCAGGCAATCACTGCTTTTTCAGGAATGGTCATTCATTCCTCAAAACAAACTCACGGATTCTCTTCCTGACTCTGGGGAGTTATCTCCTCCTGTTCAATGAAGAAATAATGGATCCATAGTTAATAATTGCTCTGAGAGCAAAAGGTATTGGGGAGAAAGCAAGGAGCTAACTTGAACAAAACAACCAAAGGCCGAGTCCAAGTTTACATTTCTTCAGCCATTAAAAATGCCAGGTTATAACTCTGCCTCAGTTTCTTCTTCTTTTTTTTTTTCTTTTTGAGACAGCCTCACTCTGTCACCCAGGTTAGAGTGCTATTGCATCACAATTCATAGCAATCTTAACCTTCTAGGTTCAAACAATTCTCCTGCCTTAGCCTCCCAAGTAGCTGGGACTACAGGTGCTTGCCACAATTCCTGGCTAGTCTTTCTATTTTAAGAGAGACAGAGTCTCACTCTTGCCCAGTCTGGTGCCTCTCGGATTCTGGGATTCCCACTTATAACCTTTTCCCCATTCACTTGAACATCTCCTCCCTTCCCACCTCCGACTATTTTGTTCATTGAGGGGACATTTCCACATCTATACAGCTTCTTCCTGGTATCTAACACTGAACTAGGATCTGCACATAAAAAAGTATAGTCATGCTTTGCTTGGTGAGATTTTGATTAATGGATGGAGATACAAATGATAGCCCATTAGATTATGATACCATATTCTATCCAGGTGTTGTGGCAGGCACCTGTAGTACCAGCTACTTGGGAAGCTGAAGAGAATTGCCTAAGCCCAAGAGTTGGAGGTTGCTGTGAGCTGTGACACCACAGCGCTCTACCAAAAGTGAAAAAGTAAGACCCTATCTCTAAAAAGAAAAAAAAATCCAGATTATGATACCATATTCTTACTGTACCTTTTCTATGTTTAGATAGGTTTAGAGCCAAAAATACAGTAGATTCTCCAGAGGTGACCACCACCCTACCCACAATTTTGAGTTGACCTAATTATCATAGACCAGACATGCACCACATGTACAGATCAGTACAGTAGACCTAGTTCCTTATGTTGGCCACCTTCATATATTGACTAGGTTGTTACAGTCCCACGGGTGGTCAACTTACAGAGGTTCTACTGTACTTCTCATTGTGTTACAATTGCCAACAGGATTCAGTAAGTGACATGCTATACAGGTTTTACAGGTTTGCAGCCCAGTGTAGCATAGATATGTAGAAGGCTCTGCCATCTATTTTTGCTTGTTTTCACTGAGCAATTGAGTCCTGCAAGCTATACCATCTAGGTTTGCATAAGTGCACTTTATGACGTTCATGCAGTGATGAAGTTGTGCATTTCTCTGAGTACATCCCTGTCATTCATTGACTCAGGCATGACTATATTTTCACACACAAAAAGACAAGTATATGAGGTAACGCATACATTAAATCACTTGATTTAGCCATTGCACGATGTACATATATCAAAATATGATGTTGTACATCATAAATAGAGGGTGGCCATATAGACAACTATTTTATAAAAGATATCTATAACAGACAGATATTTGAAATTGCACACAAACTGTATGGCCACCATGTACATGCAATTTTTACAAAAAATAAGTAAGTTTGGGCAGTGCCTGTGGCTCAGTGGGTAAGGCGCTGGCCCCATATACCAAAGGTGGCAGGTTCAAACTGGGTCCCATCCGAACTGCAACAAAAAATAGCCAGGCATTGTGGCAGGCACCTGTAGTCCCAGCTACTTGGGAGGCTGAGGCAAGAGAATCTCCTAAGCCCAGAAGTTGGAGGTTGCTGTGAGCTGTGACGCCACAGCATTCTACGGAGGACAATAAAGTGAGACTCTGTGTCTTAAAAACAAACAAACAAAAAAGTACGTTAAAAAAAGAAGGAATTATTACATCTCGCTTTTCTAGAGAAATGAAAAATCCAGACCCAAACACACACTTGATCCATGTGTAGTTCAGTTTTCCACCAAGTATGGTGGAGGTCAAAGGATGTGTCAGTGCTGCCTGGAGATGTCAGTGAAGAAGTTAGGACCAAAATGGAGGGAAAGATAGAAAATTTCCAGGTAAATGAGGGACAAAATAGAACTCCAGTTTAGGGGGCCTGAGATCCAAGACCCAAATCTGTAAACCCCACAGGATATTCCCAGAATCAAAGCATAATTTTCTTAGCCCTAAAAGCATACTCTGCAAAAGTATGCAAATATGTCAAAGGCGTATTTAAATCATTAATGAGAGAACTAGTAGGAAAGTAGAGCTAGACTGCAGAGCCTTTAAGGAGAAACGGTTTGTTTAGACAGAAAAGGAATGAAGAAATGTGTTTTCCAAATTTGATGCAGAAATATGGGAAAATGAACTCATAAACTTTGGAGTTATTTTTTTCTGCCAGATGGAAATGTCACACAGGGCATTAAAACATAACCTTTGGGGTAATCTTTTTAACTGAACAGAGATAATTTTCATCTCTATTGGACAAAACAAAATTGCAATTTTGTAATCCCCCTTGAGATGGCACTAACTGCACAGGTCCCAAGCAAACAAATGGAACTTTCCCAGAGAGAAGGAAAGAGACCTATTAAATCAGATAATGCTTCAGTGTGGTACTGAAAGAAAATGACTATTGTTGGTATATATGAATGCTACTGATTTGTGAGTATTGATTTTGTAGCCTGAGATAGTGCTGTATTCCTTGATCACTTCTAAAAGTGTTGTAGTTTAATCCCTGGAGTTTTCCAGATATACAATCATATCATCTACAAAGGGTGAAAGTTTGATCTCCTCTGACCCTATGTGGATACCCTTGATCACCTTCTCTTGCCTAACTGAAATGGCTAAGACTTCCATTACAATGTTGAAATGCAGTGGAGACAGTGGGCAACCTTGCCTGGTTCCTGATCTGAGTGGAAATGTTTTCAATTTTACCCCATTCAATATAATACTGGCTGTGGGTTTGGTGTAGATGGCCTCAATCAGTTTAAGAAATGTTCCTTCTATATCTATTTTCTTAAGTGTTCTGATCATGAAAGGATGTTGGATATTATCCAAAGCTTTTCCTGCATCAATTGAGAGAATTATATGTTTTTTTTTTATTTGTTTACCTGATGTAAATTTATAGATTTACGTATATTGAACCATCCTTGAGAGTCTAGGATAAAGCCCACATGGTTGTGGTGTATAATTTGTTTGATGTGTTGCTGGATTCTGTTTCCTAAGATCTTATTGAATATTTTTGCATCAATATTCATTAGAGATATTGGTTTATAATTTTCTTTACTTGTTGGGTCTTTTATTGGTTTGGGGATCAGGGTGATGTTTGCTTCATAGAATGTGTTAGGAAGTATTCCTTCTTTTTCTGTTTTGGAAAAGGTTAAGTAATATAGGTACTAGTTCCTCTTTGAATGTTTAGTAGAATTCTGATGTGAAGCCATCTGGTCCCAGACTTTTCTTTTTGGGAAGATTTTGTATAGTTGATGCTATTTCAGAACTTGATATAGGCCTGTTCAACATTTCCACTTCTTCCTGGCTAAGTCTGGGAAGGTGGCATGATTCCAAGTATTGGTCAATTTCCTTCAGATTTTCATATTTCTGTGAATTGAGTTTTTTGTAATATTCATTAAGTATTTTTTGAATTTCTGCAGAGTCTATGGTTATCTCATCTCTGTCATTTCTGATTGATGAAATTAGGGATTTTACTCTTTTATTTCTGGTTAGGTTAGCCAAGATTTATCTATTTTATTGACCTTTTCAAAAAACCAACTTTTTGATTCTTTGATCTGCTATATAATTCTTTTATTTTCAATTTCATTTAATTCTGCTCTAATTGGTTATTTTTTTCTTGTGTTGAGTTAGGAGTTGGAATGTTCTTCCTTTTCCAGTTGCTTGAGATGTCCCATTAAGTTGTTGACCTCCTCTCTTTCCGTTCCCTTGAGGAAGGTTTGCAATGGTATAAATTTCCCTCTTAGGACTGCCTTTGCAATATCCCACAGGTTCTGGTAGTTCATGTCTTAATTATTGTTTTGTTCCAAAAATTTGGTAATTTCTTTTTCAATCTTATCTGTGACCCAGGTATCATTTAGCATAAGATTATTTAGTTTCAATTTTTTTTGTGAATTTGCATTTTCTTGTTGTTACTGAGTTCAACTTTTATTCCATGAGGGTCTGAGAAGATACAAGGAATAATTTCTGTTTTTTTTAAATTTGCTGAGTTTAGCCTTGTGACCTAAGGTGGGATCAATTTTGGAGGATGTTCCATGTGCTGATGAGAAGAATGTGTATTCAGGTTTGTTAGTATGAAATTTTCTGTAGATGTCTGTTAAATCCAATTGTTGAATGCTTAATTTTAAGTCTAAAATTTATTTGTTTACTTTCTTATTGGAGGATCTGTCCAACACAGCCAAAGGGGTGTTAAAATCTCTGACTATTATAGTGCTGGAGGAAATCAAATTGTTCTTGTCAGTTAGAGTCTCTCTTATAGATTGAGGAGCATTCTGGGTGGGTGCATAAATATTAATAATTGAAATCTCATCATTTTGAGTCTTTCCCTTAACAAATATAAGGTCTCCATCCTTATCTTTCCTTACTTTTGTTGGTTTAAAGCCTATTGTATTATGATTAAAATTGCAACACCTTCTTTTTTCTGATTTCCATTTGCCTGAATTATAGATGACCATCTCTTTGCCCTGACTCTATGTTTATCTTTTAAGGTAAGATGAGATCCTCGTATGCAGCAGATATCTGGCCTGAGTTTTGTATCCAGTCAGCCAACCTGTGCTGCTTTAGAGGGCAATTTAAACTGTTCACATTAATTGAGAGTAGTAATAAGCCTGGTAATATTTTGGATATCAAATTTTTCTTTTTTTTTTTTAACATGTATTTTATTATTCTTCATTACATTATTCCCCCCTCACCCCCTAGTGGTAAGACATAATTTATTTACAGAAAAGAATACAGAAAACTCTAAAGCTCCTGGTAGAGGGAGAGAATTCTAGTGGGGAGAGAGAAGCTCTCTCTGTTTCTCTCCCAATCTTTCCCCACCTCCTCCTTTAGGCCTTTAGTCTCAGGGTATATATAGGTGTATGAGTTCCTTGGCCAGGAAACGAATGAATACAGTCCCTTCCACCAGGGGCAAGGTGAATGAATGTATCAATGAATGGATACAGTCCATTCATGGAATTGAGGCCTAGGAAATTCACAA
>CAUYON010067139.1:0-15528 GCA_963573935.1 Arctocebus calabarensis | reverse complement strand
GGGGTGAAGGAAGGGGAGAGCAGAGAGAGGAAGAATGAGGGAGGGGTGGGGAAAGGAAGAGCAGAGAGAGGGAAGGAGTAAGGGGGGTGGGGTCTTGGTGTGTGCCACACCTTTTGGGGGCAAAACACGATTGTAAGAGGGTCCTTTCCTAACAAATGCAACCAGTGTAACATGGTTTCTTGTACCCTCAATGAATCCCCAACAATAAAAAAATAAAATAAAATTCCTCAGATCATGCAAAACACAGTGGAATCTCCATAGATGACCACCTCCTTAAATTGATCTGATTTTTGATAATCCCAACATGTACCACATGTATGTATCAGTACCGTAGGCCTAGTTCCTTACATGCTGATCACCTCCATATGTTGACCAGTTTGTTACAGTTCCTTGCTGGTCAACTTACCGCCAAGGTTCTACTGTCTTTGCTACATAAAATGAATTCAGTATATGAATTTTCATGTATCTCAACATTGCAAATTTAAAGAATACAATGTTAGTTTTATACATTCAAATCAGACTGCAGATACTACTGGCAAGTTACCAAAATAATCATGTGTATGCAAGTCACAAATATGAAGAGCAGATTTTAAAATATTCATGCAAAATGTCACATGCAGGGAAATTTAATGTGCAGCAAGAATAAGGACACACAAAAGAGAAACAGTGACCTTTTTTTAAACGTATATCTCTTTTTACTTCTTTCTACCCCAGTGTTTCCCTTCAGTACTTCCTCCACAAATGGCCTCCTCTTCTAAAAAGTCAGAACTGCTGTTTCTTTCCATACATTCAACCAAAACTTACAATTTCTCTACTTTTTTAAGGCCTACTCCATTACTTTAGGTTTCTCAACTTTCCTTACATATGTGGTGTGGCAATTAAGTTCATGAATTCATCCTAGGAAAAGTGCTACATACATCATTGCTGAATATCACCATGGTCACCTTCAAAGTATGCCTCTTGGGAAGCTAGGCACCAATGCCAGTGCCTATACACCCTTCAAAGCAATTTTGGAACTCTTCCAGGGATGACCATCAGAGCGGTCATCATACAGCATACCAAAATATACAACAAACACCATTCAGCAAGATACTGTCACACATTGACATGAATACAGCTATGAAACACTGATATACTAAGGTTACAAAACCTTACTGAGCTGTTCGTACAGTACTGCTAATGTAAGTGCATGGTGATAAATTCATGAACTTATCTGCCCTTATACGACAACTCTGATGGCTATTCCAAAAAAAGAATCCCAAAATTGCTTTGAAGGCTGGACTAGGCACTGGTATCCATGCATAGCTTCCCAAAGCAAGTACGTCAAAGGTGACTGTAGTGCAGCCAGCAACGAGGTATGTGGCACTTTTTCTAGGATGAGTTCATGGACTTAATTGTCAGGCCTCATATGAGAACAATCTCTTACCATTTCTATAACTAAATACACCCAATAGTTAACTGCATAGGCAAAAATTACAGATTCAAGAGCCGCTCCATTTTTTAGCCCAGGAAAATTAAACTATACTATGAGCTGGTATAGCAGCAAAGTCAGGACCAGAATCCATGTCTGTCCTCCAGCCAGAGCTCCTTTCACTATACATGGTATGCCTTTCTTTCTTCCTCTATGATTGTCCTTCTCTTCTACGTGAGCTCTACTTTATTTTTTCTTCCACAAATAAGTGGCCTCCTCTACCAGGAATCAAGAGGAAAACAAAATTTAACCTAAGATTCCTTAGAGGCAATTCCATTTGTAGAAGAACAAATTCCATTTGTTGAAATCACTTTCAAATCCTCTCTAGTCCACCAATTCAATGTCTCATAGCAACTCATTTTCTTTCTGCTTCTTTCCTCCATCTTCTACCTGCTAGGTAATTCTATTTCCCTTTACAATGCTTTTCTTAATTATACCACACTCATGCTCAAACAAGGCATCAAACACATTCAGTGCTATTAAACAATTCTTCAAAAGCCAAAAGTTGTATCATGGGCACTACAACCCTTAAGTGCATCAATCCAAAAACACAGAAGAGCAGCAGTTAAAAACTTTGACATGCACAGGTATAAACATCCACAGTACTGTCACATTCTGGAGGGATCTGATATCATTACACCTTACTATATTTAGGGCTGATGCATGCAAGTGCTTTACTTTTAAGCACCAGAATTGAAAAGTGGGATAAATGCTACCCTTTTAAGAACAAACACCTTTTCATAGCCTAAATGGGAATATACATACCTAAAGTAGAAATGGCAGTAAATGAGTAAAAATAAAGTGATGAGTTTAAATCTAAAATCTATAATAAACTGTGTAATTCCTCCAATCAGAGGAAGAAGAATGTCATAGGCTAAAGATCCAAACTCTTTACTGGTCACCTTTGACATTTACAAGCCTCTAGTATTGGTTTCAGAGGCCTCCACTGGTGTAAGAGTGCTAGGCCAAAGTACAGTTAAGTGTTAATAACTTCATTCTGGTGTACAGGGAACAAAGATGATGACTGTACTATAGTCAAACAATGGGAAAACGTGAAGAAATGCTAAGGAAAGATGTTTCAGCTGCAACACTTCTACTTTTTTCCTAAGAAGCATTGATAGACCAGCCTGGAAACAGAAGTTTTATTGCCCTCTTAAACACTAATGTTGATTTTACAAATTATTTCTGGTTTAAACTTGGTCTACATTTTTTAAAGGTCACAATTCTGTCTGCTTATATATAAACTGCGGGCCTTTATTCTCTACTCCATACATTACATTATTCTCACCATAGTGTACCACTAGAACTTTGTCTGGTAAAAGGAAAGGGACTCATGCAGAGAAGATACATTCTGCTGATTTGCAAGGTGAGCATCTGACACTCAAAACCAATCTGTTCCAAGCATAGGTGCAGCAACCATTCTAGGAATCTGCTCCAAGCATAGGTGCAGCAACCATTCTAGGACTCTCATGCTACTTACTGGGATTTCAGAAGCAGCAGATTGAGAAGCAGTCTATTGAATTACATTAAAAAAAATTGTTTTAAACTTTGATGAATTCCACTTGAACACTTTATAAAGTATCTAAGCTTCAAAGAAATATGCCCACAAATATGTAAAGATATAGTTTGTGAAAAGCACAGAACAAGAGCAATTCATACTACTTTACATGCTATACATAAACTCTACTACAGAGATTCTTAACACCAAGAATTGAAACTTGATATTCCATGAATATTTTGTGGATTAAAGTTAGGATGTTTATGACATCGAAATCTACAAACACATTTTACTAAATTGTGCTGTGAAATTAAAAGAGAATATATGATATTGGGTACTATTTAAAACTTGATGGAAAGTCATTTTCTAAAGTGTTAATGTGTTGATTTAAGCATATAAAATGATGCAATTTGGAGCATGAGCTACAACATATGCTGGCACATTAGGGCTCTGATGGATTAAATGCATTTGATTTAGATGTAATAACCTTTAAAGGGGACCTCTTGATCTCACACATTTTATTGAAATACTATTTACTAAGGAAAGAGGGAATGACATCACACCTACCAACTCTCTGGTCTCTATCCAGGACCCGATACAGGAGGGGGACCACTGTTTCTTGCAGTAACCCCAGGTTTTAGGAGCCTCACCACTGTGATGAGATTACTTTACTTGTGGAGAAGTTCCAGTTTCTCTCAACTTGAAATGGTGAAAAGTCCCCAATGCCAAAATACTTTTGCACAATCATTTTTCTGTGCAAACCCATTATCTTGGACTTTTTAAGTGACATGCAGCTCTATGCCTTAGAGGCTTATAATGCTAAGTAACAGGGAAAATGTTTTTCAGATAAGGAATTAAATAATAAGAACAGTAGTAAGTTTCCTTAAGCACTGCATCTCAGTCACAATAGGGGACTAGTAATTCCAGTAAACAGTTACCCTTAGAGACAATGATGACACAAGTCTATGCACATAGAAATACAGTATTACTGTTTTAAGATAAGCTTCTAATCTAAAAGGGGGGAATGGTCTAACAACCACTTCAAACCCACATTAACTTCAATTCATTTCATATTTACTAAATATCATGGCAGCAGGAGACATGTTAGAGCCTGAAGATACAAAAACAAATAACCAAAAATTACAACAGATCTGATAAACATTATAAAATTATGTTCAAGATACAGAAGATGCAGGGGAGGATAATTAACTATTGGAGAAGGAACAGGAACTAAGGAAGGCTCCACAGAAGAAATTATCACCTGGACTGAGTTTTGACAGTTGAAGAGAAGTTCCCCGGGCATGAGAGAAGACAGAATGCACAGGTGAGGTATGACTGAATAGTATAAGGAAGCTGGTTTTACAAATACAAAGAGAAAGGGGGAAAGGAGGGAGGCAGACAGAAAAGCTAGCAGTAGCCAAAGATCACAAACAAGCAGTAGCCTTACATCACACCCCCAGTAATATGATCTCATTCATGGAAGTAGTAAAGGAACACTGAACAGCTTTCTACGCTCTTAATGACATCATCGGTTCCATGCTTTCTTTCCAATAGACCCTATTCCCATACAGATCTAAAAAACAGTCTCTGAAATACTTGGTCTTCAACTAATAAGCTGATAAATAGGGAATGATATGTGAAAGTCCAATGATATGAAACTCTACCATTCCCACACACAACTTAATTATAATTTCATTGATTCTAACCATTTAAACATTGAAAGAACACAATTAAATTGGGAAGTTCTAATGAATCATTACTATCATTACTTCTACATAACTGGCAGAGAATTTTTGTTTGCTAGGACTTTACAGGAAATTCCACCCTTTCGCCTCCTCATCACAACCACTCAAATCCAAATGGACCCTTCCAAAACAGAGTGCTCATAGTATGAAACAACAGCATTGCCTCTTTCCTTGATAAATCTGATATGTACTTTCAGCTAATGGACAGAAAACTGACATAAAAGCTACAACCATAGCCCAAATCTAGAAACCAGAAACAAATGCTTATCTACAAAGAATAAACAATAAATGCTAATTATAAAGAAAATGACAACCACTGAGTCTTTTAACAAATAATGTAACTGAGAAGGTGGGTAACTTTTGGATTGCTGAGTAAAATGAACAAGTTTCAAAGAATCCCAAAGTAAACCCCTAAAACATGATCTGAATGGACTTGCAGACCTGAGCTATTATAAGGTTTCATAATATACATCTCTATGCTACAACCAATGTGCAGAAAGCCACAATACTGGCAAGTAAAGAAAGAAGAAGGTGTTCATTTAAGGGAAGAACATGAACTTTCAGGCCTTTGTAGATTTCATTTAAGACTACTCATGATAACAGTGCATTGGAAGAACCAGTTCACTAAGAGGACCCTCATTACTGAAAAAGGACAAATGCACTCTTGAGAATTGAAAGCCTTCCTTTTCTTTCGTAAAATACAGTCCATTATGCAAATAAACGTTGTACTTAACATCTACACTTATACCACTAAAGAGCCATTAGAGTAACTTCATCCTATAATGAATCTGCAGTGAGCTCAAAGTACATCTCATCATTTGACATTAAGGCAAATGATCATGTGTCCTTTTTAAAAATCAGGCATAAAAGTAGCTAGCTAATGTAGTGTCCCCTGAGTGCCAGTTTAAGTTAGAGTAAAGCACACAACACAATGTTTTCACACTTAACTCTGTATGACTCACCCTTCTTCAAGAATATTAATGAGTTTTTTACTTTCTTTTTCCATCTGCCTTAGAAGGAGTTTTGGTAATCACTTACATTAACAAGAGACTCCTTGAACTTGATGTGAAGTCTGTAATTAGAAAGGGCAATGATGGCATCTTCAGCACGACCCACATACTCTGTGCTCTCTCCATGAAGTTCAAGGAAAGGGACCTTCAAAATGAAAGAAAAAACCCTTCAAAGTTTCAAAGCCATAAAGCAAAGTCTTCAAACATAGGTCAGGTGAATAGAGTGTAAATCTTCTGCCACCTAAGTTGAAAATATAGTATGTAAATAGGTAAAGAATCCAAAGAAGACAGGTTTATACCCACCAAGTTCAAATACACCTAATCCTTCGAATTCTAGACTACTAAAGGAATGACACGGAAAAGATCATCTTAAATAGTGAATTCTCAGGAAATAAGTCTTGCTAAAATGTGAGCTATTTTCCAGCTTGCATTTTCCTACACATATCAATTAGGAAAATGTACATTATATAGTGTATCACTTCAATCCATTAGCTTCACTACCTAGTTACTATCATGAAAAATACAGTCAAAAGTGACCTATAATTACCTGAAGATTCTCATCCTCCCGGATCAGCTGCTTCCTGGGAAAGATCTGATTGGCCTGGATGCATTCAATGCTGTGCCGAGTCTCTTCATCCTGGAAAAATCCAAAACCTTAAAATAATTTCAAAGCTTCCAGTCATCCATATTTGGTTTTTCTGCCATATCTACTAGCATAATCATAAAGAGAGTCCAAACACCAGAGTGAACAGGCAGAAAAACTCAAGGAAAAAGTATTCATCCCCAAAAGTGTTCCATCCACTATAGTACATGTCTCTAGTCTCAGAATACATTCACTGATGCAAAAAAAAAGTCAAAAGTTAGAACATTTCTATTTGGCACTAATAGGAAGTCAATACGTTATTTCAAGTGAAACCAAGACACAGTGCTTGTTTTCTCTCAAATTCCTATTTTGCTGAATTAGTTCAGAATAAAATGTGATGTCTGAAATTTGTTACAAAATAATTTGAGGGGGGCAGTTTCAGGAAGAAGTATGTAGGGCATAAAGGAAACAGGACTGTCCATGAATTGACCATAATGAAACTGGGTAAGAGGGAGTTCACTATACCATTATGTCTACTTACTCACATGTGAAATTTCCATAGCAGAGTTTTAAAAATTTCTTTAAGTTAAAGTAAGCTTAAGATCTGAAGTTCCCAAGTTGAACCACTATTTCTTATTTATTCTGTCTTACATTATAAATTAGACCCATTTCTATAAAGGCGATTTCAAAAGAAACAGCAATAAATTCTCGTCTACATGGCACTTGAACTAATTATAATTTATAGTCTATGACATTGTGAATTCTTATGATAGAGGAAGACATAAGAGAAATGCCATCTATTAGAAAGCCTGACTATAAATGATAATGGCATCTGTTTACACAGCAATTTCTGAAAGAGCAAAAGTCATATCACATTCAAGTGACAGCACTAAGAATTACAACCACCAGTTACTAATCATTTCTGCATGTGCGATTTACCACAATTCCAATAATTTTGTAAAACCTCCCCAAAGAGGGAAAAAAATCCTACCTATAAACAACACTTATGGTTTTACCTAACAGCAACTATAATCATAAAATGGTAATACTCTAGTAGAGTGGTTCTCAAAAGAAATCCACAGAGTCTGAGACACTACAGGCGCTCTATGAGGTCAAAACCACCTTCATAATAATATTAATACTATATTGATATTTGTACTAATAGTACAAACAAAATAGATGTGTGAAAACTGTTGGTATCTTAGCACAATCTAGACACTGGCACTCATTTCACTAACAATGACCTGGATAAAGGAAAAAATTATAATTTTTATTTTATTTTATTTTTGAGACAGAGTCTCACCATGTCACCCTCGGTAGAGTGCCATGGTGTCACAGCTCATAGCAACTTAAAACTCTTGGGCTTAAATGATTCTCTTGTCTCAGCCTCCCAAGTAGCTGGGACTACAGGCACCCACCACAACGCAGCTTTCATTGTTGTTTAGGCTGGCCCAGGCTAGGTTCGAACCCACCAGCCTCGGTGTATGTGGCTGGCGCCATAGCCACTGTACTACAGGCACCGAGCCTATAATTTTAATTAAATCTTGGCTCGGCACCTGTGGCTCAAGCAGTTAAGGTACCAGCCACATACACCTGAGCTGGTGGGTTCGAATCCAGCCCAGGCCCACCAAACAACAATGACAGCTACAAGCAAAAACTAGCCGGGCATTGTGGCAGGCACCTGTAGTCCCAGCTACTTGGGAGGTGGAGGCAGGAGAATCATTTGAGCCCAGGAGTTGGAGGCTGCTGTGAGCTGTGATGCCACAGCACTACCCAGAATGACAGCTTGAGGCTCTATCTCCAAAAAAAAAAACTTTATTAACTCTTGACCCATTTAATAAGTAGAAGTCATTTTTACATAGGAAATACAAGTAAAACACCTCTGCTGCATAATAAAGTGTTATGGTTATCTGAAGGTAAAGCACTTGTGCAACTGCATCAATTACAAATGGAACTAGCCACTTTTTCATTAAACACCACTTTTAATTGAAAGAACAATTAATGAACAATCTATGATAATTTAGACTAAGGCATCTAGCAGACCTTTTCTCCGAAGAATAATGTTAGCTGCCAATGATACAGTTTTTATGCAAAAAATTAGACCTGTCTACTGTCATCTCCCACTATGAACTTGACAGTTGCCCAAGAGTCAGAACTTTCATGACAAAAGTGGTAGTGATGTTATTAAATCTTAATTTTAAAATATTATATAATGAAATATGTCAACATTTGGAAGATCTACATTATTCAATGAACCCATTACTTTCCTAGTAACCAATGTACATTACAATATCACAAATAGATAAAAGATCCATTGAAACTGTAAGAAAAACTAGTGGCTTTAATGTAACATAATACAAAAAGTTCACTGATATGTTTTCAGATACCATACTGTAACTAGTCTTAAAGGAACTACCACTGGTCAAGTTTTGGTGTACTATTAAAGAAAAATATGAACAATTACCTGGGAAAACTTAAAATGTTCTTTGCTTTTCTAACTACATATCCATATGAAGCCTTATTTTCTTTATATTTCAAACAAAACATTGTTAACAGATTAGATGCAAAAGTAGATATAAGAATTCAACCATCATCTATTAAGCCAAACATTAAAGAGATGTAAAATGTTAATGTCATTCTTCATGTTAATTATCTTTGGATGAGAAAAAAAGTTATTTTTCATAAGAAATGTTAACCACGGTGATTGCTTTGTAACTGTAACTTTTAAATGAAATTACAAGAACTTTTAAGATTTCTAAGTTTTAATTTCTAATATTATTAACATAGACATACCCCACATAAACAACCCCTCTTGGGGGAAAGGGCTTCAATAATTTAAGACTATATAGAAGAGGTCTTGAGACCAAAGAGTTTCAAACTGCTGCTCCATTATTCTATAATACTAAATACCAATTAAAGCTACTTCCTTCTAAAAACCAGGCTTTCCCTAAAACCATTTTCCTAGTGCTAACCTATGACAGAAAAAGCCATACAGACTTGAATAACCACCCCACCCTGACTAGCCCCAGGCCAGCCCTTTCACAGGTCATTTTATATTGAAACACCAGCTTTCTAAAGACCTTTATAAAAGTTTGATATTTAAAATTGAGAAAGAAATGAGTGGTTCCAAATTATGACAATAAAATGTTACTAACTTTATAAACTGTCCATGAAATGCAACAAAAATGATAAAACTTCAGTTATTAAATATAGACTTTATCATTTTAAAAAATGCTGTGTATTAGCATAATTTTCCTAGGATTAAGTATTCATCAGGATGAAGAAATTATACATGGGCTGGACACAATGGCTCACACCTATAATCCTAGCACTCTAGGAAGTAGGAAGGTCCTTTGAGCTCAGGAGTTTGAGATCTATAATCCCAGCACTCTAGGAGGTAGAAAGATCCTTTGAGCTCAGGAGTTTGAGACCAGACTGAGCAAGATCAAGACCTCATCTCTAGGCCAGGCGCTGTGGTTCACACCTGGAATCTCAGCACTCTGGGAGGCTGAGGTGGGTGGACTGTTTGAGCTCAGGAGTTGAGGATTGCCTCAGCAAGAGTGAGACCTCATCTCTAAAAATAGCCAGGTGTTGTGGTGGATACCTATACTCCCAGTTACTCAGAGGGCTGAGGCAAAACGATCTCTTGAGCCCAAGAGTTTGAGGTTACTGTTAGCTATGATATCACAGCACTCTATCAAGCATGACAAAGTGAGACCCTATCTCAAAAAAAAAAACACCCTACCTCTACTAAAAATGAAAAGATTAGTCAGACATTTTGATGGATGTCTATAGTCCCAGCTACTCAGGAAGCTAAGGCAGGAGGATCGCTTGAACCCAGGAGTTTGAGGTGTTGTAAGCTAAGTCAACACCATGGCACTCTTACCCTGGGTAGAAAAGTGAGACTTGTCTCAAAAAATAAATAAATAAATAAATAAAATAAAATTATATCTAACCAAAGAATTTCAAAGGCAAAATGGTAACGATCTTTTCAATTTCTTGAATAGCAAAAAAAAAATGTTTAATGAATTTGATGTACTTTTTTTTTTTTTAAGGGTAGGGTTTTGGGTTTTTATTTTTTTTTGGAGACAGAGTCTCACTCTATCGCCCTCGGTGGAGTGCTGTGGAGTCACAGCTCACGGCAACCTCCAGCTCTTGGGCTCAAGCGATTCTCTTGCCTCAGCCTCCCAAGTAGCTGGGACTACAGGTGCCTGCCACAGCGAGGTTGATATGATGTGGCCTATGGTTTCTAAAAAGTATAATTATCTAACGTATGCAAGGGTCTGTAAATGGCTCCACTCCTATACACATCAATATAATTTGCTGATGAAAACTTTGTCAATCTGTACCATTTCATTCCTTTCCTCTCACTTCCTCTGAGGACAATGAATGAGTGAAGGAATGAAAAGGGACAGAGTAACATTTGAAAGGAACCCATTTTTCTGTAAGTGCTAGCCTTTCATTTAACAAATCTAGTTTTCATTCTTAAGAGGCAGCTCTTGACATAAAAAAGAACACTGAATAATAACACTGAAAGAAAACTAAAGAGAAAAGATGTAGAGAATCTGGACTTAGGGAAGATTTTTCTTGTAAACCAATATGGGGGAGGCAGAAAATGCCACAAAAACATGAAGGACAGGGAAGCTTTTAAAAATTCTTACATATAAGTACACTTTAAACATACCTTCCCAGTATAACATCAACATATTAAAAAAGAGATAGAGAGGTAAGAGTCCTGCTCTGTCACCTGGGCTTGAGCCATCCTCCCGTCTCAGCCTCTCAAGTAGCTAGAACTACAGGTGTGCACTACTGCACCCACTTAATTTCTTTCCTTTTTTTTTTTTGGAAACCTTGTCTTGCTCTGTTGCCTAGACTAGACTGCAGTGGTATCATCATAGCTCACTGCAAGCTCAAACTTCTAAGTTCAACCAATTATCTTGCCTCAGTCTCCTGAGTAGCTAGACCTACAGGTACAAGCCACCACACCTAGCTAAATTATTTTGGTTTTTTTTTTTTTTTATAGAGATGGAGTCTTGCTATGTTGCTCAGGCTGGTCTCAAACTCCTGACCTCAAGTGATCCCCATGCCTCTGCCTCCTAAAGGGCTGAGATTACCAGCATACACCACCATGCCCAGCCCTTTTTTCATTTGTTTTTCTTTTCCTTTTTTTTTTTTTTTGCAGTTTTTTGGCTGGGGCTGGGTTTGAACCTGCCACTTCCGGCATATAGGGCCGGCGCCTTAGTCCACTGAGCCACAGGCGCTGCCCTTTTTTTTTTTTAAGATTTGAGGTCTTGCTATGTTGCCCAGGCTAGTCTCAAACTCTTTCCCCACCCCCCCAGCTTTGTTTTTATTACTAAGAACTGCCTTGGCTATACGGGGGTTTTTTCTGGTTCCATACAAAGCACAGAATCACTTTTTCCAAGTCTTGAAAGTAGGATGTTGGTATTTTAATAGGAATAGAGTTGAATCGGTAAATTGCTCTGGGAAGTATAGACATTTTAACAATGTTGATTCTTCCTAGCCATGAGCATGGTATGTTCTTCCATTAGCACTGAGTTTTTTTAACATCCACTTGGGAAAAGCCATGATGAGATGTATGTAGGAGACCTACATCCCAAGGTGCCCCTGCAGATGGTGAGGCCCGCTCTGTCTCCAGCAGGCAGGAGGTCACGTTGGGTCTAAGTCTTCATGTATGAATAAGATTTTGCAATGGGGAACAGCAGGTCCAAGAGCTCAGAATATAAAGGTGAGTAATGGGTAGAAGAGGAGTGGGATGTTGATATAACTGAAGGTAGAATATTTAGTGAGGAGTATGGAAAATAACCTGTCTTCTTGCAGGACTAAAAAAAAAGTCCACAAGTCTGGACTGGAAGTTTTGTTTGTTTTGGCAAGAATACTTAAAATGTGATCTGCTCTCTTAACAAAATTTTAGTTTGTGATATGTTATTGTTAACTCTCTAGGTATAATTCTGTATCTAGTACAACAGATTTCTAGAACTTATTCATCTCGCTGGACTGAAACTTTATTCTTCTTGCTTCTTTCCCCATTTCTCCCTCCAC
This sequence comes from Arctocebus calabarensis, assembly GCA_963573935.1. Classification (NCBI taxonomy): domain Eukaryota; kingdom Metazoa; phylum Chordata; class Mammalia; order Primates; family Lorisidae; genus Arctocebus; species Arctocebus calabarensis. Next base: position 3,161 of record CAUYON010067139.1, on the reverse strand, counting down.
TAGACCTTGGAAACCACATTTTCATTCTTTGATTCTGTGGATTTGACTATTGTAGATAATGCATGTAAGTAGAATCATGAAGTATTTCTTCTGTGACAGGCTTATTTCTCTTATGAGATGTCCTCAAGGTTGATCTTCTTGCTGCCTATTGCAGAATTTTCCTCTCTTTGAAGGCTAAATATTATACTCTACTGTATGCATAAACAATGTTTTCGCTATCCATTCATCTGCCAATGGACATTTATTTCCACGTTGTGATTGTTGTGAATAGTGCTGCAGTGAACATTAATAGAGACAGGGACTCACTTTGTTACTAAGCCTGGAGTGTGGTAGCATCATCATAGGTCACTGCAACCTTGAACTCCTGGGCTTAAACAGTCCTCCTCCCCTAGTCTTCTGAGTGCTGGACTGTAGGCACCTGCACAACATCCAGCTAATTTAAAAAAAAAATGTTTTTGTAGAGACAGGGTCTTGCCATGTTGCCTAGGCTGGTCTCAAACGCCTGGCTTCAAGAAATCCTCACACTTCGGCTTCCCAAAGTGCTGGGATTATAGTCCTGAAACACCAGGCCTAACCCAATTTTAAGTTATCTGAGACTCCTCCATGTTGGTTTTCGTAACAGCTTTACCGTTTTGCATTCCCAACAACAGTGTGCTAGGATTCCAATTTCTCTGTATCCTCACTAACACTTGTTTTTTGTTTTAGTTTTTGTCTTATGAGAGTCATCCTGGCAGTTGGGAGGTGATTTTTAATGGTGATTTTGATTTGCATTTGATAATTAATGGCATTGAACATTTTTCATATACCTGAGGCCACTTGAATATCTTCTTTGGACAACTGTCTAGTTGAATCTTTAGCTGTTTTTTCTTTTTATCATATTATTAGTTTTTTTCATATTGAGTTATAAGAGTTCCTACCTAGATTCAGACTTTGGAGAGCAATTTATATTTGTGGTGGAATATCCCATGAATGACATAAAAGAACTACTGAAGTCTGTGGGTACAAAGTCCTCAGGTGAAACTATAACACTTGTATTAAGAGGATGAAACACCTAAAAACTGCATTATTCTTTCTATTTATTTTGTGGTTTTGCCTAGAAAAAATATTTTTGTATACATTTAAAATCTTTGTTAATTTAGGATAAGCAAGAAGTTGGCAAATTTTTTCTCTAAAGAGCCTGATAGTATTTTCGACTTTGTAATAGAAACAGGATGCAAACTCTGTCACGACTACTGGACGCTGCCTTTGTAATGTAACATGACCGCCCCTAATGTACTAGTAAATAAAAGACCATTTCTGTGTTCCAATAACATTTTATTTACCAAAAGAGGAAGTAGGCAGAATTTGGCCTGCAGATGACTGTTCCCTGACCTCTGAGATAGGCTGAGCTATGATAAGGTGGTACTATTATTAAGCGTAATAAACTCCAGGAAGAAGAGTGTTACCATTGTGAACAGCTTTTCTTGCAGTATTCCATCTTTGCTAAAAATCATAACTGTTTTTGCTCAATTGGGGATCCCTGGTTTGTGAAATTTCTTCTGGCTTTTCAGAGGCTTTTGTCTAATATCCTTTGCTTCTTACTTTTTCAAGGTAGTCTACAAACTTGATCTTGTCAATCAGTTGCTAGATATGTGAGTTTTTTGCTCCCACATGTAGTATGGTTGTTTGAAAGAACTCCTATCCTCAAACATTTCATAAACTTAAAATTACATACTAGGTTTTTTTTTTTTTAGGTAAGCATACAGTCTGTATTATTGATTTTAATTTAATAAATATGTGTTGAATTGAATTGCCTGAAATATCTAGTGGCCACAAAGAGACTTATACACAATACAAGTGTAGTGGATGGTTCTTCTTTACTTAAATACAAATAAGAATCATTAGTGAGCTGGTGGCTCACACTTGTAATCCTAGCACTCTGGGAGGCTGAGGTGGGTGGATTGCTTGATCTCAGGAGTTCAAGACCAGTCTGTGCAAGAGTGAGATCCCATCTCCACTAAAAATAGAAAAATTAGCCAGATGTGGTGGCTTGTGCCTATAAGCCCCAGCTACTCGGGAGGCTGAGACAGGAGGATCTCTAAAGTCCAGGAGTTTGAGGTTTCTATGAGATAGTCTGAGGTCATGGCACTCTAGCCTATATGACAGAGTAAGACTCTGCCTCAGGAAAAAAAAAAGGAAAGAATCATTTAAAACAAAGTTGTCCTTTGGTCTTCTTAGTGGTAAACCAATTCTGGCCAAGTTGTTTTTCCTTCAGACTTACACCTTTCCTGAACTTTTAGCCAGTGATAAGCTTATTAATATGATTTTTTAAACATGATTTATGATTTTTTCAACATGATACCACTGTTTTAAGTGTCATGGTTGGGAAGCAAAAGTGTTTGGAATAAATCAAATTACATACTCATAACACATCTTTTAAAATTAGTTTTCATCTCTAGAGGGTAAATACAGAGTAATTTAGCAACACATGCTTGTTATGTTAATTGACAAGTATATACAAAGAAAGAGATAAAAAGAAATGGAAGGAAAGAATTGTTATTAAAGAACATGTAAAAGATAAGTATCTTTCTTGTCATATATAATTTGGCTTTTTAATGAAATTGCTTTTGAATTTGATATTGAGTACTTTTTTCCCATTACTATCACTGGATTTTTTTGACATCTTTTTTTTTATTAAGTCATATACACATAGATCATGTATACATTAATGCATTTATGGGATACAATGTGCTGATTTTATATACAATTTGGAATGCTTAGATCAAATTAGTTAATATAGGGTTTCACTTCATTTACTTTATTATTGTGTTAAGACATTTATATTCTATACTTAGTAGATATGACATGTACTCTTGCAATATGTTCCATAGGTCCTACTGTTTACCCTCCCTCCATCAAACCTCCCCCTCCCCTTCTATCCCACTCTTCTTTCCTCCTTCATCCTGGACTATAGTTGTGATTTATGTTTCATTCTTTTTTTTTTTCTAATAAACTTTTCCTTTTTATTTATTTATTTTCAGTTTTTGGCCGGGGCTGGGTTTGAACCCACCACCTCTGGCATATGGGGCTGGCGCCCTACTCACTGAGCCACAGGCGCCGCCCAATATTTTCAAATCTTAAGAATTGAAAACAAATACCTATGAATTTAACTACTGTAAGTT
>CAUYON010067137.1:0-12517 GCA_963573935.1 Arctocebus calabarensis | reverse complement strand
GTTGGTGGAGCCTGTGTGTCTGGATATGGACGATGTCCACTGCAAATCACCTGGCTTCCAGGAAGGTGAAGTCACCTACCCACCCTTCCTGTGGATTTCTCTAATTTGGAGAAAAACTTCCCTTGAAATTGAGGGGCCTGGGTGCACTGGCTCACGCCTGTAATCCTAGCACTCTGGGAGGCCAAGGCAGGTGGATTGCTTGAGCTCAGGAGTTTAAGACCAGCCTGAGCAGGAATGGGACCCCATCTCTACTAAAAATAGAAAGAGTTAGCCAGGTGTGGTGGTGTCCATTTGTAGTCCAAGGACGCAGAGGCAAGGGGATCACTTGAGCCTCGGAGTTTGAGTTTCCTGTGAGCTATGAGGATGCCCTGACACTCTCGCCTGAGTGACAGAGTGAGACTCTGTCTAGGGAAAAAAAAAAAAAAAAGATAGAGGGAGATATTTGTCTCTATGTCATTTTGAACTTGTTATATACAAATTATAGATTATTGCGACTCCCCAAGCACACCACTGTTCATATGGGGAACTTCAAAACAATATTTTAAAACTCACAGGCTAAATAAAACTTATATGTAAGTAAACATACTACTATATCAAACATGTTTCTAGAGCGATAGAAGCATTAAAGTTTCTCTAATTCAAATATTCCATTCTTTGTTGATGAAAGACTCCATGATCTAAAAAGTTTAAGTGACCCTCTCAAGTTCTCAAAGCTGAGGAATTAGAACTTTCGATCCAAATTCAACCTAGTGCTTCTTCACGTTATGACTGCATGAGAGGCTCTCACTGAAAATGTGGGCCTTCTACATTCTTTGGTGGAGGCTTGAGCTATCAGGAAGAACCTGTCACTTCATAGTTGGTGGTTGATTAAGTAACGTAGAAGTGTGTGTGCATGTGTGTGTGCACACGTGTGTGCTTGTATGTGCGTGTGCGCGTGTGTGTGCGCGCATGTATACTTTGGTACATGCAGGGAGGGTGAATGGAGAAATCCGTCTCTATCCAAAGGTAAGTTTTATGCAGGAGGAAGTGAACACAACACTGGACAAAGTGTTGCTGCCTGCCAGCTTCACCTGCCCACAGCCCCAGAGGAAGCCAGTACCCAGAGACAGCAGGGTTTACAGCACAGCAAGAGTTTAGTCTACATAGCACTAACCAGGGAGATGGGAGAAATTTCTCAAATCTACCCGGCCAAGACTTGGGGAGACAGGGTTTGTAAGGATAGTTTGACAGGCAGCGGATTATGTAACTAGGTTTGCTAATTGGCCAAGTTTGGGGTAAAAGAACAGGGGTCTGGAAGTCAGCTCCTTGTTTTGCTTCAGCTCCTGGGCTCTGATCCCAGGCGAGTTGGTTTCTGGGTCTGGGCTGCTGGTCTGGGCAGGTCAGCCAGTCCACTGGAATGGGGCAGAAGTTATCTTAGAAACTCCCTTGAGGGTTCCAAAAGGTGATGTAATCTATAGGGAAAAGCTAAGAATCTCGACAACTGTGGCTATGTGGAAAAAGTTAATCTTTACAATCACCAGCTGGAGGCACACTGGACACTGACTATTATCGACCAAATGAGAAGGGGCTGACGGCTGATTGTCATCACTGTTTTAGGTAAGCCTGTTCCTTTGCAGAGTTTAGGGGCCTTTACTCTACTTCTCAGCTCGAACCCCCTACCAGTTTGCAAGGGTGGCTTCAACACCGCCGCATGTGAATGTGATGAACATGGGAGGAGCTGAATCATTTGAGATTTTGACAGTTTGTTCCCCAGCCCCATCACACGACAGAGGGGGCAGAGGGTGCCATGAAACTGCTGGGGAAGCTCAGGCTTCCTGGGGGGCTCTGCCTGGGTCCCCACTGCCTCGGATGGCTGAGAAGAGAAGTGTTCCAGCAGATTAATCATAGCATTGACCCTTTAATTGATTATTTGAAGGAAGCTGAATCATAGCAATCCCTTAGGAAACAGGTGACAATTTCAGTGGGTAATGATATGTATTTTGGTGCTTCTGCACTTCTGAAAAGCCTCCCAGAGAAAATAAAGCTACGCAAGCCTGACTGGTTTTTCCTTAAGTTGGAAAACTAATGATGTGCCTGATCCTAGGGAATAAATTTCCTTTTTCTCTTTGGCTATATCCCTTAATCATATTCCTCCTCACTGTACAGCTAAAAATAATGTGTCAGGTGTTCCCAGGGAGAAAGCCCTGCGTCCCAGCTCCCTGTGGCTGGAAAGGCAGCTACTCTCACCCTCGTAATTAACAGGATAAACTGTTTGCTGGTGTTATGTTAATTCTGGGCCCTTTGCACCCTCTCGATGTACAGTCTCTTTTCTTCAGACCTTCCTTTTAACACTGCAAAATAAAAGAGTGCTCTAACTTTGAATATTTTTCAACTTTTGTGAGTGAATACCAAAAAACACACTTAGAGGTCCTCCGTGGGATAGCTGAAGAGTAAAGATCTTTGCTCCAACTATTCTTTCATGGGTCCATTTCCTCACCTGGCCTGATGCAGACTGACAGGGAGGGCCGCCTCAAAGCAAATAAAAGCTCAGGTGTGTGGGGGGATTTCTCTAGTGCTATATAGGCACCTACATGATACATGCAGTGTCTGAAATATTTGTGCTCTGGCCCTCAACAGGAGTTTGCAGGGTGGGGGGCTGGTAGATGGGTGGGAAACGGTATGGGGAAGATTGGCCCTCGGGCTGGGGCCTTTCCAGTAGGAAGGATCGTTGCCCAAAATTGGAGCACAGGGGTGTGTGAGCAAGTGACCAGGCAAGACAGAGGCAGTGTCACACTGTGCAGGGCCTTTGGTCTTAACATTTGCATCTTGTCCCAAGGGTGGTGACGGTCGTGGAGGTGAGTGGGGTTCTTACCCAGTATCAATTCCTCTTGTTTTCCTTTCTAGCAGACTTCGATTTAGTTTGGAGTGGGAATGCACAGCAACAATGCTGTATTGTCCAGACTCCCTTGTGGTAAGGACACTGGAGAATACATTTTTTTTCTTGAGACAGAATCTCACTGTGTTGCCCTCAGTAGAGTGCCGTGGCATCACAGCTCACAGCAACCTCAAACTCTTGGACTTAAGTGATTCTCTTGCCTCAGCTTCCCGAGTAGCTGGGACTATAGGTACCTACCACAACGCCTGGCTATTTTGTTTTTGTTGTTGTTGTCATTGTTGTTTAGCAGGCCCGGGCCAGGTTCAAACTCACCAGCCCTGGTGTATGTGGCCAGCACCCTAATCACTGAGCTATCGTCACCGAGCCCAGAGAATACATTTCTGTGTCAGGAGATGAGCAGAGGGCATCCGGGGTGTGACAGGAAGGGACAGAAGACCAGACTACAAAGCAGGAAGGTGGCATCTGTTGGGTTGTAGGGATTGCAATTCAGGAGGCACAGAAAGGCCACACTGTGTTCCAAAAAGAGGAAGGGGAGCAGGGATTTTTAAAAGGAAGCTAAGGGGGATTATACAAGTTGTTTACCAAGAATTATGATGGGGGCTGGAGGAGTGGGGTGTGAGCATAGGCGTGGCCCAGGTTGTGTGCAAGGTGACTGCAGCCCTCTGCAGCGGGTCAATGGAGAGTGGATGATCGCACCTGTGATTTGTAGCCCAGGAGGACGGGGTTTTAGGCTTCACCCAGGCTCAGGAGGCAGGCGGGGAGGGGCTGGGGACTGAGGCTGGTGTCTCACTGTTTACAGAATAGACCCACCTTCACTGGCCTGTCAGTGGTAGGTTTTGCAGGCCTACGGTGGGGGTGTTGGTTGGTGGGGAGCAGCCCTCTCTCCTGCCTCAGCAGGGCCCCTGGGCTGGGTCCCCGGGTCTGGCTTCTCCCTCCACTGCTCCTTCATGAAAGCCTTTCCCTCAAGCCACCCACTGCTCCAGGCAGGCAGGTCCAGGATCTTCTGACAGAAACACATGTGCTCAAGAATCAAGAATGCCATGCACACTTTAATGCCTAAGCACAGTGCTCCCATAAACCCAGCTGCTGTCTTCACAGCTATTGTAATAAGAGTTAATAATTCTTTTTTTGTTATTTTAAAAAGAACCCTTGGGGAGGCATTTGTGGCTCAAAGGAGTAGGGTGTGGGCCCCATATGCCAGAGGTGGTGGGTTCAAACACAGCCCCAGCCAAAAACCACAAAAAGTAAATAAATAAATAAATAAATAAATAAAATAAAAAGAACTCTTGTCTTGGTCATCTGTGCACAGGCATGGACGTGGGGTGAACAGAAACTGGTTCCAATAATTAGCACCATTTTCCTTTCCCCATTTGTTCAGAGCTTTTTAATTCCATGTGAGCTGTGGTCACCACTCACCTCATTCTTTGTGCAAAGAGGTGAAGTATAAATCAGAAGAAAAAAAGGCATTACTATTCACCCAGGGATCCCCCCCAAAAACTGGGGACTCAGGCACTAGGAGTGGACCAGTGCTGCCCACAGGACTCTCCAGGTGATGGAGGGCTCAGCAGCCAAGTGGTCCAGGCCTAGGGCCTCTCATCCATATCACTGATGTGACTGAAGCTGATTTAATCTTAACTGCATTTAACTTAAATATAAACAGCCACAGGTGCCCAAACACCCCTGTGAGGCAGTGCGGGTCTGGAAAGAAAGAATCAGCTGCTCAGGGAGCTCACCTCGGAAATCCCGGCCTAGTAAGTCACAGCAAACGTCTCAACTGACGGGAACATGCCCAGGACAGATCCAGTCCCTCAGGTCACCCTCAAACTGTGTGTGTGACATGAACACATATATGTGAATGTGCTTACATGTTTACTTAAAATTATAGTAACCTTTTTGAAATAATAAGCTATCTGGGAATTGCCTTCAAATACTTCAGCCAGGGCATGGGAGTGGGGGGTGTGGAGCTTGTTGGACACAGGAAACAGGAAGGGGAAAGCGTAACCATGGTTAAAGCTGGTCCCAGGTCCATGCAATCCAATACACAATTTCCTCTACTTTGGTATATTTGGAGTATTTTCAAAATTAAATTTTGTTGTTGTTGTTTATTTATTTATTTATTTAGTTAGTTTTGAGGCAGAGTCTCACTTTGTTGTCCTGGGTAGAGTGATACAGCATCATAGCTCACAGCAACCTCAAACTCTTAAACTCAAGCAAGCCTCTTGCCTCAGTTTTTCTATTTTTAGTAGAGATGGGGTCTTTCTCTTGCTCAGGGTGGTCTCAAGCTATCCACCCACCTCTGCCTCCCAGAATGCTGAGATCACAGGTGTGAGTCACCTCAATTTTTGTTTGAAAAAATTACCTTATTTTAATGAAAGTCCATAGGTTGAGGGAGCCATGGAAGCTGTGGCAGCGCTGGACCCCTCCAGTGGGACGGCTCCCAGGGCACTGGGCAGGAGCTGTGCCTCTGAGCGTGGCTGCCCCCCACACTGCCTGAGCAGGCACAAAACATACCTGCCTCTTCTCTGCCTGGCGCCGCTATGCTCACACACTGGGCCTTCCAGCTTCTCCTCCCAGGCAGGCAGGAGCCAGCCTAGCAATGGGCGAGTCAGGTGCACCTGCAGGTCACGCTGCCTCCTCCCCGGCCCTTGCCCCCAGGAAGCCCCTGAGCTGAGAAGCAACCGAGTCTAGACCCAGGGCAGAGTGCACTTGCATATCGGGGAGGGGGGAGCCTCCCACCTACGAGACCCTTCACACTGCCCAGTGCTAGGTCGGTCAGCTGTCACATGGCTTTCCCTTGGCCTCTCGTCCTTGAGTAACTGTCCCTTTGCCTGGGGGCACCCGAAGAAAGGAGCCTAATGACAGTAACCGGGAGAGTGAGAGTGCAAAGGCTGCAGCTGGCTGAGAAGGCCTCATACACAATGCTGATCTCTGGGGTTTTTTACCAAGAGCAGGAGCTATTAGAGGTGTCATTCCTGTGTTTGGTTTTCAGAAAAGTCTCAGGAGCCATCAATATTCTGCTGCAAAGGGAAGAGCCAGAGGTTCTCCGGCAGCAACAGAGGCAGAGTGTGAGACAAGATGAGAACTTGGACTCTGAGACAGAAAGGCCTGAGGAGCAGGCTCCTTCAGAGGAGTCAGAGGTCAAGTTTTCTGCTCTTCTAGCTGAGTTTTCCAGCAGATTTGGATTGATATCATATCCAAAATTAGGAACACAGGAGAATCGAGCTTGTGATAACGCCTTGACAATGAAATAAAAACGAGGTAAAGGGGTAAAACTCATGGAAAAAAAGTCAGTGAGTAAGTTAGTGTGTCACAAGGTCAACTGTTAAAAATTAAACTGTGCAGGGGAAATTCTGACACCCGCTCCAACCCAGACGAACCCCCAGGATATCATGGTAAGTGAAAAAGTCAGTCACAAAAGGACAGAGTACTTGGTGCCACTTACATGAGGTCCCCAGAGGAGTGCAATGACAGAGGGAGGTGGGGATGGGAAGCTGTTGCTCAGGGTTTCAGTTTGGGAATCTGAGAAGGTCCTGGGCTTGGAGGGGGGTGAGGGTCACACAGCAGTGTCAATATCACAAATGTACTTAGTGATGCTGAGTGTATGGTTAAAAATGGTGATGGCAAACTCATGTTTCATATATCCTACCATAATAATACATAAATACCTTTAAAAATCAAACTGTACTAAGTAGATTGAGAGTCTATTTTGCACAAGAAAATAGTTAACTTTCTCAGGAGAAATTAGGCAGCCAACTGACTGCTCAGCTTGGCTCTGAGAACAAGCTGGGCTGGATCTGAGGTGTAGCTCACCTCTTGGTGGCCACAACGGCCAGGGGCAGGGCCCCTATGGTCCTGCTGCATTAAATGACGGCCAAGCACTTTTCTGGGTTTGTCCTTGTCTAAAACTGTCAGAAATCTGGGGACTGTGGACGTGCAAGTAAGTTCCTAAGTGGCGACAGATGTGGAAGGGGAGGTGACATGGAGCAAACACGGCCCAGGAAAGACGCAGGGAAAGTCAGAGAATCAAAATGTTCAGACCAAAGAGCAGACGAGGCAGGAAGAGGCCCGTGGGCACCCTCTTCACGTACGGGCCAGGGCGGGAGATGTGTTACCTGTAAACCCTGCAACAGGAGCTGACACTGGTCTGTTTCTGGTGAAGGACGCCTGCCCGCAGGCCGTGGGAAATTACTGAGAGCCTTCTGGGCACCTCAGGACGTGTGAACAGGCTGCCCGAGGGGGCAGGCTCTAGGGCTGGGTCTTCAGGAATCTGGAAAAGGTGGCCTTGCCTGGGTGCACAGAGCATGGGAGAGGCTGGGGAGGAACCGGCAGAAGGTTCTGGGGACAGAGTTGGACTTCCATCACAAACTTCATCATCAACACCTATTCCTGGGATTAGAAGGTGCTGATTAGTTTAGTTTGCTTTAAGTTTGATGCCTTGCCACGCCTCTTCAGATATCTACGATTGAATGGTGAATATTGAGTCAGTTCATGTGACCTCTGTTTGGACACAGTATGGTCAAGTTTTGATCATGAAAGTTAAATTTTAGGGCGGCACCTGTGGCTCATCGAGTGGGGCGCCAGCCCCATCTACTGAAGGTAGTGGCTTCGAGCCTAGCCTTGGCCAAACAGCAAAACGAAAAATGGCCAGGCGTTGTGGCGAGTACCTGTAGTCCAGGCTACTCGGGAGGCTGAGGCAAGAGAATCGCCTACGCCCAGGAGTTGGAGGTTGCTGTGAGCTGTGTGACACCATGGCACTCTACCGAGGGTGATAGGGTGAAACTGTCTCTACAGAAAAAAAGTTAAATTTTGCCAGCTACTTCTGAGCATTATTTCTGAAGAATTACCAGGACTTTCGCATGGAGAGGGAAGCTGAGGGGTTCCACCCAGCATTGAATCCGCCCAGAGGCCTGAGACTGGTGGAAGCCACAGCCAGACCCGGCACCAGCAGAAAAAGAGGTCTAAAGCCACAAAATCCACACTGAGAGAGACCAAGGCCAAGTCCTGTCTTGTCATTTCACACCTGAGAATTGAGGGACAGAGCGCAAACACCTTGCTTAAGATCTCTTTTGTTGGGAGACCCACAGCTCTCCTTTCTCTACTCCACACCTCAACTCATTCATTTTGTTTCGGGGACTATGCCCACCTTTCCTTCCCTTCTCTGTCTTTGGGGGAGCTTATTGTTTAAGGCTCCCCAGAGACACAGAAGTAACAGGATGTGGTTTGGGTATTGGGGATGAGGAAGAGGAACTAGTAAGGAAATAACAGTGACAAATTATACTTACCATTGACCTTGGTGGCTTTGTTGTTGTGGTGAGAAAGTTGTCTATGAAGCCTGCCTATTGAAAGTGAGTGGGAGTTGCAATGACAATGATACCATCAGCCAGTGGGGCAGCAAGATATTTTTAAACTTCAGTAATTCTCTGAGTTTATCTTTATTGCAATGATTTAAAACATTTGTCATCTTTTTTGAATCTAACTGAAGCTAACTTTGGATTTTCTGCTGATTTCTAATAATGATGGTGAGAATTAAACTCTGACCACTGCTCTTTGCTCTCAATTCCTTCCTAAGGGCTTGGAGAGCCACGTCTGAGACCATCAGCCTTGCTCAACAGGCCCCTCTGCCCCAGTGTACTGTATGTGTCTCTCTTAAGAAGCCCAATTCTAGCCTAGCACCACATGATGACTAGCAGACTTCCTCAACTAACATACACTAAAATTAAACTTAAATGTTCTTTTCTACTGACTAAATTTTTAGATAAAGCCTCCTCCTTTAACCAATTGCAAATTAAAGACTCTCTGGGCCGGACACAGTGTCTCACACCTGTAATCCCCAGTACTTTGGGAGGCTGAGGCCAGAGGACCACTTGGGTTCAGGAGTTAAAGACCAGCCTGGGTCTCTAACATAGTGAACACCCCCATCTCTACAAAAAAAAAAAATCTAAAAATTTGCTGGATGTGGTCGCATGTACCTGTAGTCCTAGCTACTTGGGAGGCTGAAGTGGGAGGACTGTATGAGCCCAGGAGTTTGAGACTGCAGTGAGCTATAATCCAGGCAGTCCAGCCTGGGCAAAAGAGGTTTGCCTCAAAAAAAAAATCTCGGGCGGTGCCTGTGGCTCAAAGGGGTAGGGTGCCAGCCCCATAAGCCGGAGTTGACGGGTTCAAACCCAGCCTGGACAAAAACTGCAAAAAAAAAAAAAAAAAAAAATCTCTGAACCCACCTATAACTTGTAAATCCCCACTTCAGATATCAACCACCACCTTTTTGGGCTAGGCCAATGTGTCTTGATTTATGACTTTGCCTATAACGTCTGCCTCCCTAAGATATGTACTACAGAGCTGCAACTTGACTTCCTGGGAGCCCCCTCTCAGGACGTCCTGAGTTTGTGTTTTCCCCAGGCCACCGTTACTCATATTGGCTCAGAATAAACCTTCTTCAAATATTTAACAGAGTTGTTTTTTCCATCTATGGTGGTAACAACCCTGGAAATGGAGTAGGCCTGGTATTACATCCTCTTTAAAGTGTAAGACTGGGCAGTCAGGGTCCCCTTTCTCTGTTCTCTGTGTTCTCTGTGTCCCCTCATGGGTGCTCTATGAATGGGATATGATAATACCAGAGGTTTTTATCAGTCATAGCAGAGACAAGAGCTCACCTGTGCACCACAGGTTTTGTCTATGACAAGTTCTTGGCAAACCCCATTAAATCCGATGTCAATTCAACAACTGACATTTGGTAGTTGTCCATACTATAACAGGGTGTCCCAGTCGCTGTGGGGCTGCAGTTAACTAAAGCTCAGCTACTGCAGTTGAAATCCAAATAGGTTTAGTTTGTTAGGCTGTGCAGGGGCCTGGTCCAAATCAATGGCTCCCACAATTTTATTTCACACCATGCCAGTGACTTCAAACAGGGTGTCAATAGAGGTGTGAAAGACAGAAGTCAGGAGCCTCCCTGGTGGCTTGGCTTCAGCAGCTGGAATTGATAGTCATACCGTTTGCTCTGGTCTCAGGGATTTGGGGATTCAAAGAATGAACCCAGGGACCACATCAGTGGTAAGATAGGACTTTTACGCCTGTAGTTCCACCTACTCGGGAGGCTGAGGCAAGAGAATCGCCTAAGCCCAGGAGTTGGAAGTTGCTGTGTGCTGTGTGACGCCACAGCACTCTACCGAGGGCCATAAAGTGAGACTCTGTCTCTACAAAAAAAAAAAAGAAAGAAAAGAAAGAAAGATAGGACTTTCATTAGAAGTTAGAAAGGAATACAGAAGAAGTAAAAAGCACCAGAGCTTCTGAAAGGGGGAAAGAAGTAAAGAACTCACTTGGGAGTCTCTACGTGGGCTCTTTTATCTAGGGTTCTTAAGTCTAGAGGATTACACATGGCTAGTAGTTAATTATCGGGTCCTTTACAGTTTTGTCCCTGAAAAGGGATTAGGTGTGTGCTCCTACGTGGAACCACCCAAAAAACCATCACAGGTTGCTTTGTTCTTGTTCTTATCAGAGCACCGAGGGTGTGTCCCAAAGGAGGCAGTCTGCTTGTGCCTGGAAACGGCGGTCTGACCTCTGAGTTCACCTGGGCCTAGAGAATGGGGGGCTCCCTGTCTAACCCTAAGTGGTGGAATCCTGCATCAGTAGTCACCTTACTGAGATAGAGAAGGTGGCAGGGGTTTGGGAGAGTTCCAGCTGTTTAAACAGTCTGAAGTTTAGGGGAGAGGTCACGCGTTGAGGCTGCGCAGAGTTGTGCCCAGAGGATTCCACCTGCTGTCAGACGCGCAGTGCCAACTCTGACAGGTTCTGCCAGCAACCTGCTTGCTAACGGGGCAACGTCCCACCCCAATCATTTTCCGTAATGTCCCATACCAAACAAACAAACAAAACTGATCCTACCGACCTCTGACCATCTTGATTCTTTATTCGGCCTTCCTACGACCCTCTTCTAGGTCAGAACTGGGGCCAGGCCGGATTGGGCGGTGCTCTTGTCAATCACCCGTCCCAGCGTGCAGGGAACCCGCGAGTCGGAAGTCCAGTTCCGCGGGCGGCGCGGGGCCCGGCGGGGGGCGGAGCACTGCCGGGGACCCGGATGGGCGCCCTATGGCTGGTTCTGGCGCGGCGCGGGGGCCGCCGGGAACCCGGAAGGCCGCTGGATGGCTGGCGGCGTGGTAGGCCGGGCCTGCCTGCGAGGTAAGACCTGCTCCCGCCGCGCTGGGATGGCCACTCGGGCGGGGGCCGGTGCCGCGGTCGCCGGCGCGGCGGTTGTGGCGCTGCTCTCGGCCGCGCTCGCGTTCTACTGGCCGCTACTGAACACAGGTACCCGGCCGCGGGTGGCCTGTCCGGACTTGCGAGGGGGAGACGCCGCCGAGGGGGCTGCCCTCGCGGTGCGCCTGGGGCGCGGAGCCGAGTGGCCCTGCAGGGCGAGCCGGGATTCCCTGTCCTGCCCTACAGGCCTGTGCGCGGCCGGACGGGGAGGCCTCTCGGGTTCTCGGGCGGGCCCCGGGGTGAGGAGGGCACCGAAGGGCAGAGGGCGGTGCCAGGGAGGGGGCCGCGCGGACGGCCGCGGTGCGCCGGGTCGGGTGAACCGGTGTCGGCTGGAGGAGCGGCCGCGTCTGCGTTCCCGGCTTGGGGCTCCTGTACCACTAGGCGAGGGATGGCCGCCTGCGCGCAAGACCTCATTCTTGGACGCGACGGACTGGGAACTGCGACGCCGCCGTTCGACTGCGGGTGAGGGCTGGACCGGCCGGGCACCTCCTTCGCCCATGCGGGGCCAGGGCGTGCGTGTGCGCGGCTTCCCTCGGGGAGGGCGGCTGACCTAGTTGACACCCACAACCCGGAGCGCTAGCCAGACCACCCCGAGGACCCCTCCCTGGCCTTGGCTACTGGACTGTAAACTTACTTAGCCGGTCCTTGGACTTCGAGATGCCCTTTGAAATAGGACTGGATGAAGTAGAGGAAGTTTATGCGTGGATAAATTTCCTCTACATCATCCTGACCTATTTGGGATGGGATCTACTAAGTAATTCTTCAAAGCCTCATACAGTTTTTTTTTCTCTTTCTATCTGCCTTGCAGACATTCGCTTCTAACATTTTATACAGCTAAAGAGTGTATTGTGATCTCATTTCTCACAAAGTGAAGAGGTGGTTGTTATCCTCCTTTTTGTATTAAATAGAAGGAAGTAGACGCTCTGCTAAAGGGGATGACTTAGGCAGGATTCCCCAACCAGTAAGAGGCTGAAATGGTAAAACGCACCATTTGCTGTAGTCATTAGAAAGGGTTTACCACATATGTATATTGAGCATGGTCAGAGAATAATTGTCAGGGAGTTTTGGCTTTTTCTTTTTTAGCAGGCTAGTTGTGAATGTATTGAGTGGCAATGAGGGGGTTCCTCCGCCTCTACACTTAAGTCACACCAGCAAAGGGGGGGGAGTTCTGAGTACCATTTTATTTAGAAATTCTTTAATTTGGTAGCTTTTGTTTTAAATTCATACACTATCTGATTAGTTAACAAGATTTTTCTTTTTTTTTTTTTTTTTTTTTGAGACAGAGCCTCAAGCTGTCACCCTGGGTAGAGTGCTGTGGCATCACAGCTCACAGCAACCTCCAATTCCTGAGCTCAAGCGAGTCTCCTGCCTCTGCCTCCCAAGTAGCTGGGACTA
>CAUYON010067134.1:0-10993 GCA_963573935.1 Arctocebus calabarensis | reverse complement strand
CATATGAAAGCTATAAATTAGCTTCATATTAGGGCTGAGTACATTGGATACTTTTTCTTCCATTCTTGAGATACTTTGCTAAGAAGAATATGTTCCAGCTCCATCTATGTAAACACAAAAGAGGTAAAGTCTCCATCTTCCTTTAAGGTTGTATATAGTGATCAAGAAAATGCCATGAAGGCTATCTGTAACAGTACGATCAAAATATTTCTGATTGTATATGAAGCACATTGTGCCCTGTGATTGCACCAATGTACATAATTATGATTCAATAAAATTATTTTTAAAAAGATTGTAATATGAATGTCTTCATATAGTGATTAAGAAAATGCCATGAAGTCTATGTTAAACGGGTTTGATGAAAATATTTCAGATTGTATATGATGTCAGCACGTTGTGCTCCATGATTGCACTCATGTACATAGCTATGATTTAATAAAAATTAAAAAAAAACGAAAAAAATGAAGAAACAAACATCACATGTACTCACTGTTAAAGTAAACCTAACTAATGAATAAACATGTGCACAAAGAGAAGTAAAACTCAGTGGAAATCAACCAAGAGAAGGGGTAAGCAGAGACGGTCAAAAACCTACCTAATGAATGAAATGAGCACTATCTGGGTGATAAGAATGTCTATAGCTTGGACTCAAACATTATAAAATTAACCCAAATGCTCATAAATTTATGAGTGAATTATAAAATGTAGTATATAAATACTATGGAGTACTACATAGGCATAAAAAATGAATTAATATCTTCTACAACAATCTGGATGGAACATATCCAGAGACATAGACATTTGGTCTATGAGACCAAATAGTCTGTGAGACTATTCTCCTAAGAGAAGTACCTCAGGAAAGAAGATATAACTCAAAACATGTGTACTCCTTAATATGATGAAATAAAAGAAAGACAAAAAGTTCTATAAAGCATAAAGTGGTCTTAGATTAGCACTAGTTTTTTATGGTGTTCAATAATCTTTGTAAAATCTGCTTAGTTTAAAAACTGTATGCTGTACTTTCAGAGAAACAAACATGGATTACTGTAAATTCCCCAATGTCTAAAGGCTCTATAACAAGTTCGTTACCTTAGTAATAAAAAGGACAGTCTTTGTAGTCAGACAAACTGGGTATCTATCCATGCCCCATGAATTTTTTACTCCCTCAAATAAGTTACTTTACCTACTTGAAATTATTATTTTCATCTATAAAATACAGATAACATTAAATCATATGAACTTACTAAGGTTGTAGCCAAGGAGATTCTTAACAATAAAATCAAAGCTGGGGGTATCAGCCTACCAGACTTTAGGCTATACTACAAGGCCATAGTGATGAAAACAGCATGGTATTGGCACAAAAATAGAGACATAGACATTTGGTACTGAATAGAAAACCAGGAGATGAACCAAACACCTTACAGCCACCTAATCTTTGATAAACCAAACAAGTACATATGCTGGGGGAAAGAATCCCTATTCAATAAATGGTGCTGAGAGAACTGGACATCTATATATGAAAGACTGAAACTGGACCTGCACCTTCCTCCACTCACAAAAATTGATTCAAGATGGATAAAAGACATAAATCTAAGACACCAAACAATTAAAATCCTCAAAGAAAGTGTGGGGAAGACACTGGAAGCTATCGGCCTGGGGAAGGACTTTATGAGGAAGACTCCCATGGCAATCGCAACAACAACAAAAATAAACAAATGAGACTTAATGAAACTGCAAAGCTTCTGTACAGTCAAGGCGACTACCAAAGCAAACAGACAAACTACACATTGGGAAAGGATATTTGCATATTTTGACTCAAACAAAAGCTCGATAACTAGGATGTACAGAGAACTCAAAGCAATAAACATAAGAAAAAGTCAACAATCCCTTAGATCACTGGGCAAGAGACATGAATAGAACCTTCTCCAAAGAAGACAAATGAATGGCTAATATACATATGAAAAAATACTCATTGTCCCTAATAATAAGGAAAATGCAAATGAAAACCACTTTGAAATATCATCTAACCCAGTGAGAATGACCTACATCACAAAGTCTCAAAACTGCAGATGCTGGGGTGGACATGGAGAGAAGGGAACACTTTTACACTGCTGGTGGGACTGCAAACTAATACAACGTTTTTGGAAGGCAGTGTGGAGAACTCTCAAAGAACTCAAGCTAGATCTCCCATTTTACCCAGAAATCCCACTGCTGGGCATCTACCCAGAAGAAATAAAATTCTTTTATCACAAGGACACTTGTACTAGACTATTTATTCCAGCTCAATTTACAATCCCCAAAATGTGCAAACAGCCTAAATGCCCACCAACTCAAGAATCAATTAACTAGCTGTGGTATTTATATACCATGGAATACTACTCAGCCACTAAAAAATACGGAGACTTCACAGCCTTTGTACTAACCTGGATGGATGTGGAATACATTATTCTTAGTAAAGCATCACAAGAATAGAGAAATAAGAATCCTATGTACTCAATTCTGATATGAGGACAATTAAGGTCCTAGTACACAGTGGGGGGTGGGGAGCAGGGAAAGCTTAGAAAGGGAAGGAGGTAGGACATGGGGGACTCAGGGAAAGGGTTCACTTTTGGGGAGTGGGATGCAAATATAAAAGGGTCCTTATCTACCAAAAGAAATCAATGTAGGCTTGGCGCCTGTGGCTCAAAGAGCTAAGGCGCCAGCCACGTACACCTGAGCTGGCGGGTTCGAATCCAGCCCATGCTTGCCAAACAACAATGGTGGCTGCAACCAAAAAATGGCTGGACATTGTGGCGGGCACCTGTAGTCCCAGCTACTTCGGAGACAGAGGCAGGAGACTCGCTTGAGCCCAGGAATTGGAGGTTGCTGTGAGCTGTGATTTCACAGCACTCTATCCAGGGTGACAGCTTGAGACTCTGTCTCAAAAAAAAAAAAAAATGAAATCAATGTAAACTGCTTCTGTGTACCCTCAAAGAATCCCCAACAATAAAAAAATAAAGTTCTGGTAATCAGATATATAATATATGTAAAGTTCCTGACATGGCAAGCACTCAAAAGTTTTAAATATCATTCTTGTTAGAAACAGTAGCAGCTGTGATTCAAGGAAGAACATGCCTTAACAATTATGTCAAACAAATATAAGCAGCTTTAACTTTTCTTTACTTACACATCACAGAATTGGTTCTAGTAGTTCCTGTAGTCAACTAATATCCTAGGGAGTAAGCCAGGGATTTTCAACCGGTGTGCCACAGCACACTACAGTGCCATGAGAGGATCTTAGGTGTGCTATGAAAAGTTTTAAAGATCTTCAATTAAATTATTTTTGAAGCATTTTCTCATTCTTCATTTTGAAGAATTATTTTTGAAAAGCACAGTAAGTATATTCTTTCTTTACTATTTTTTGCTGTTGTTTTGGATAAGTGTTGTTTTGTTAAGTGTGCTACAGAAGTTTAAGTATAGGTTCAAGTGCGCCATGAGATTACAAAAACATTGAAAAACACTAGAGAAATAAGCCAATGGGCTCGTATCTTAGGTGGCCAGATAATTCTATTCTTTCCATTCATTAGGATTGGGAAGACAGCAACCAGCCTGTTTCTTAGAAGCCATCTTAAATTTGTCACCAAGAAATAATAATAGTAAAAAAAAACAAAAACAAAAAAAAACAAAAACTTCGTCTTAAGAAGAATTATAGACAAGCCATCAAATAAGCTATCTAAAGGTCCAGAGATAAAATCTTATACAAATGGGAAAGATTATAAAAGAAGAAACACACTTTTTCTATGATCCAGTTGAAGAATCCAAAATAATACACCAGGTGCTGCATTCTAAATTCACTTCGCTAATCATGCCATTTGCAATTTCTACAACAAAATCATTCGGTTTCTGATTTAAAGACAAATATAGTTAGACTTAGATAAAATCATATTTAGAATATGGATAAAAACTGAATAATTAGAATCAATAGAGTATTTCCAGGCTTTGCTTTTTATTTTTCATTCAATTAAAAATATATCCACTCAGTATGGGGTTAATTTCTACTAGATAATAATAACTTATAAATTAGAAGAATTATGATTAGGTGACAAAAAGACCCAGATGATTTTATGTAGCAAATAATATTTTCAATTTCACATAATAACAGGATGTCATATTTGTAAATAATCTTAGACAGCAACTAATCTAATTGTCTCAATTTGCAATGAGGGAACTAAGTCCCAGAAAAGATAACTGCCTTGCTCAAGGTTATATATCTAATGATGTCACACTTCTAAAATATCAAATTAACTCATGCAGAATACAACACACTTATTTTTTACTATGAATAAAATGAAATAGTTAAAAAGAACTCTGAGCCTCATTTTGCCAAGAAGAACCAATACATAAAAAGAGATAACATGGTATATAGTAGTTATAAGATTCATAATCCATTTAATTATATCATTTAATTATAGGAATACAATTTAATATATGTGACATATTTAAATATTATTATATCTATCCTTTCAATATAGTTCATAACATTATGAACATCATAGTTCATAATGAACTATATTGAAAGGATAGATATAATATTTAATATTATTATAGTTAATATAATATAGTATTTAATTTAACATTATGAACTATATGAACATTATGAACTGTATTGAAAGGATAGATATAATAATATTTAATATTATTATAGTTAATACAATATAGTATTTAATTTAATATTATTATAGTTAATATAATATAGTAATATTTCAGTTAATTTATATCCATGTGTATATTTAAAATCCATTATAGAACTTCTAAATGAATACAAAATATTTTGTAGGCTATAAAGTACGTACAAAACTAAATTATGTTTAATAGTAGTTATTTTGCAAATAATGTTTTGTTTCAATTTTTTACTTTTAAATCTATATTATTTTCTTATTTCTTGAGATATTTGGTGTTTAAGTAAAGTGGCTCATAACAGTCAGTCAATCTATTATTTTGAAAGTATTATTATTTAAAATTTCCATGTCAGTGTTAACATATTTGTGCCCTAATTACATTCTTCTATACTCAAACTATTTCCTTGACAGCTTGTTTCTTTTAGCCTGTATGTAATGATATTGATGGATCATATACATTTCTCTAATTGTATTCTCTTTCCTTTATTTTCATTCCAAAGGAGAAAGATAAGAATATGCAAATATCTGGGTCCCATAGCATCTCTGGAAACCTTTGTTAAATTGTTATATTCTCAGTAGTATTTGCTAGGAATTAGTTACTCAGATTTATACAAGAATCAGGTGTCAGGGTAACTGAAATTGAGATCCTCTATCATTTTCTCCATTCTTCAGGAATTTTTTCTGCTTTGAATCAAAAAGTGATCATCTTATAATTGCTAAAAGTCATGATTTATGTCAACGGTTTTCATCATTTCAGGGGTCAAAAGCAATGTTAAAAATATTACCGAATACTAAACTATAATGTGTAGAGAAAAATGTAACTTTTTAAATTTTGTCTTGAATTAATGTTTCCCTTAAGTGCTAACAAGTGGGGATAATAAAATATTTAATGTCCAAATTAGTTTAAGCTTTGGCCTTATCTATGCAATTACACCATCTCCTTAGGTAGCATTCTGTTTCTCTTTATAAAATACTTAGCCTGTATACAGCTTCCTCTTCTCCACTTCTCTCCAAGGTTGAAGTGTAGTTGTGTAACGGACAGGTATGCATATATGGCTTATGTGATTTCATGACAGAAGTAATATGGTGGGACATTTGGGTGTTAGGTCTCTGACCTTCTCTGATACTTTTCTCATCTGGTTGCACATGGCCTATGCTGTCATTCACAGGCACAAATGTGATCAATGTAATTCATAATCCCTGGCTCTCTTAGTCAGTCAGAGTTGGTGCCATTTGTAACTAAGTCAAAGATACTTCACTGATGCTGACCATTCTCGTCTCACTCTCTCCATATCTTCCATTGAGCCAACTTGCCCAGCCTGTATTGCTGGGTCATTTTTCCCTGTCTTCGAGGATCCACAGGCAGTGCTACTGGCTTTTAATCTTGTATCTAAGCAGCAGAGAAGTAATTCAGTAGAGGTAAACATCAGACATTCAGTTTGCACAGATAAACTGATATGGGCAGTGCCCCAGTTTAATGAAGAGTTATCTCAAGAAGAAATTGACTTCCGAGGTCCTGAATGTAGGGTAAGGATAAAAAAAAAAAACACCTCTGCCCTCAAGGCTACTCTCACTATTTTAATATAATAATTTTGACCCACAACTTACTGCTTACTTAGTAAATATCATTGGTCTCCTTGCCACAATCTGCTGGGGCTAGAAAGGGAAAATGAAGCTTCCTTTTTTTCCCCATGTATGCATATTCTATTTCTACTACTGAAGTCTAGTTTAGTCCTTAATATACTAAAGGATGAAGAAGAAGAATTTGAAAGACACCTGCTTAGACTTAAGGACTACTTGTATACAGAACCGGATGTTAGAAGTACAAAGATGAATATCCTCCTTTCTTGCATACTTTTTGTGGTATTTTTATTTTTCCTTACATCATCACCCCCTGAAGATACTGTAAGTGTACTGAGTCAATTAAAGTAGGGATTCTCTCCTGAAAAAGGCAAAAGGGAAAGCATATTAATAATTTTGAATATTGAGTATTACAAGGCCAGAAAAGGATAATCTCCCTATCCCTATGACAGGAAAAATAGAAATAGATACACAAACACATTTAATATATTAAGTAAAAACAGTGAACTATAGTAGTGTTATTGGATTCCCCCTCCTCACGCTATTCACTAAACAATTGCAAGCATTTGGTGGACCCTTTAATTTTCCAAATCTGAAAAGACAAAATTAATTATGCTTCAAGACACCTCCTCTGCTATATCAGTTTATGTTTAAAAGAAGGAAAAAAATAGGTGAGTAAAAATTATATGACCTATACAGTTTCTCCTTCTTTGCATTTTATTTTCCCTCCTCTTTTTCCTTTATCTTACTCTAAATGGGGATGATAAATTATTTGAAGAAAAAAATATGAAAGCAGATACAGTATTTATCCAGGTGAAAATTTACCATTTTTAAATCTGCTAAAAGCTTGAAAAGGTTCTAAAGGACAGAAATCTTTTTTTATAATTTGTTTGTTAAAGTGTCAGGTCTTTGTTTCTGTAGGCATATACTAGCTAAATATAAATATTTAGACTCCCAGATGAGTTGAGAAATTGACTAATGGAGCCTCATTAAAGATGAATATATCCAACTACCATTAACCAATTTCAGAAATTCTATAAACTTTAATAACTAAATGGAATAATAATCTTATCACTTTGGTAAGAAAAAGCACAAAACAAAAAAAAAATGGGAATATACTGTATTCCAATGTCAAGACTCTTAAGTCTACGATGATATACATCCAGATTCCTGCCAATGCTACTTCCTAGCTGCATTCCATGTCTGTATATTTTTGTGCTTCTGAGGTGAGTTAAATGGAGTCTACCCTGGAACTGCTGGTATTTGCAATTGGCTCATGGAATTTCAGAAGTAATCCACATTTCAAGGAGAAAGAAAAATAGCACACAAGGAATATGGCACCTGGCTCTGGGAATCTTGCAATCATGGCAATGAGAAACAGATAAACAGTGATGATAATACAGTTTCTAGATGCAAAGGTCTTAAGCAAAATTAAAAATGCATCATATTATGAGATAAACGAAACATTAGGACAAACCTTACAAAAAGTATGCAATACTTTTCACAACATAAAAATGTGCCTTATTCTGGTCAATGTGTGATATTTTTTGCTTTACTTTAAATTGACACATAATTGTATATATTTATGAGATACACTGTGATGTTCCAATACACATATACCTTGATTAATGATCAAATCAGGGTAACTAGAACATTCGCTTCCTCAAACAATTATCATTTCCTTGTTGGGACAATATTAAAATCCTCTATTCTAGTTATTTTGAAATATACAATACAATTTTGTTAACTCTATTCACCCTACTATGCAATAGAAAGCCAGAACTTATTCCTCCAGTCTAACCGTATTTTTTTACCCACTAACAAATGTATCCAAATTCAAATTCATCCTCCCTTCTACTCTTTCCACCCTCTAGTAACACTATTCTCTGCACTTCTGTGAGATCAATAGTTTTAGATTCTACTTATGAGTGAGATTATGTGGTATTTGTTTTTTTGTGCCTGGTATGTATCACTAAATACAATGTGCTCTAGGTTCATCCATGATGTCACAAACAAAAAGATCTCATTTTTTAAGACTAATAGTAATAGTATTCAATTGTGTATAAATATTTACATTTCCTTTACACATTCATCTACTCAAGGAAACTTAGGCTGACTCTATATATTAGTGAGTGTGATTAGTGATGCATAGAACATGGGAATGCAAATGTTTACTGATATTCTGATTTTACTTACTACAAGAGACCATAGTGCCAACTTTTTTTATCCAAATTGTCCCCTGCATCTTTCCTATCTACTGCAACTGAGAAAGCAATTCCAGCTCAAGTTGTGTTGGGAGCTGTGACCCTTCCTACACCCATAGCAATAGCAAGAGCAGCTTGAGCCAAGAAGTACACAAACGTCCACTTCTCTCTGCCAGATGCCCATTTCAGGCTGAGGTCTCCACAGGGATTGAGGCTAATACTTCTGTCTATGAGGGCTTAAGGTGAAACAGTAGTGCACAACTTCAGAACTCCCCACCCACAAACATTTCATATAGTCACATGCTGGTGTCTCAAATTAAACAAACTGATTCTGGTGCACTCTGGACTTGAGAGGAGTACAGGATAGTGCAGGGGATGTAGTCTGGGAGTTAAACTCTGGTAGTGAAGATGCCCAAACTCTGGTGGTGAAGATGCCCAAATTAAAGAACTGCCATACTGGATAAGGCATTTAGAGAGGAATAACCTAGTCCCTGGTTCCATAGAAACAAAATTCCTGGCACTTGAGTGCACTGGTTAACTGGATACTGTGGCCCCTCTCCCACTCATTACAACAGGGAGAGCAGTTTAAACTGAGAAGTTTGCAAGCAGCCATTTAATGCTAGAAGATGACCAAAGCTGAGATTCCCACTTATTGTGGGGCCCACACCTCCCTCTTTGAGGACTTGTAACAGAATAGAGGTGCACAGTCTGGGAGATCCCTGTCTTCTGGAATTTTGTGGAGATGCATGTTAGTGCGCAGACACACAGCCTAGGGAGGCTTGAGAGTTAGACTTAGGTGGTGATGGAACCCACATGTACTGAACTGATGGAAATGTGCTCTGGGGGTCCAAGGAGTGGCAGTTCAGGAAAGTATCCATCCCTTCCATCAAAACAACTGCACTACTGGATAAAAACAAACATCTCCCAGACTGAGGGCCTTGCACTCAAGTGTTTCACTTCCTCCTCCATGAGCAACCCTCTCAGCTTAGAAAGCTTGTCCTGGCCCTCCTAATAGGGGCTCCTTGCGGTGGCCAGAAGAGAAACTCTGAGCTAAGCAGAGGCTCTGCAAGGCTTTTCAGGCTCTGACAACCTAGCCTTGATCAGCTTTCCTCCTCTCCTCACTGCACAGGTTCTGAGATCAATCAATCCCCTGGGAGCTAAAGAGTTTCTCCTAAAGCTTAGAAAATCAAGTACTCCAACCCTGGGGACAAAGGGCCTACTATGGACAAAAAAGAACATCTTGACAGATAGCTCTTTTGCATAAGCAACAAAGAGTGACAGAACCACTCTCTAGCTTGGGTTAGCATCCCAAGCATACAGAGCATGGCTGATTATTATTCACAAGTACCAACCAACTCCTCAGAAATAAATCCAAGGGACCCAACACAATTCACATTACTGGGAAGAGGGCAAGAAACCAAGTCAGAGGAAACTTGGGAGGATCACCAAACCTGTTTGAACACTCTATAGTCAACTTGGGGCAAGCAGTCTTTTCCATAGCATGGCAGGAATTGATCTTCAAGGACCAGAAGACAGGCCCACAGGTCAGGCCCAGAAACCCCAGGTCTCAACCAAATAGCCAGATAAAAATAAATAAGTCAAATAACTCTAGAAGTACGAAAAATAATAGCAGAAGGACATCCCCAAAAGGAAACAAGAACCCCTTTCCAAAAGATACCAACCCAAATGAAAATATTGAAAAGAAAGATAAAGAATTCCAAATATGGATTACAAGGAAGCCTAACAAAATAAAAAAGAAAATGGAAAACCAACATAAAGAAATAAATGAATGAGAAAATCACTAAAGAAATCAAATTATTTTAAAAATCAAATAGAGGAGGAGGTGCTGGAAGATGGCGGTGGAGACGGTCCCGTAGCCCATCTCTCCCCGGTCAGCAGGTGAGAGGGTTGGAGCTCTGGATCTTTCCCCGTGTGAACTATTGGGGTGGACGGGTAGCTGGTGAGACACAGAGATTGGGAGGATTGGCGTGTCTGAAATATAGTTCTTAACCATGGAAACTGTTGCAAACCATTTCCCCTGCCCGGCGGAGGGGCAGCTGGCCCCTCCCACAGGGAGGACAGCAGGTCCAACCCACAAGCTCTAATCGGAGAAAATAGCACTGAAGCATGGAACTCAGAGTTTGATGATCAGAAAGGGGCGCTGCTAGGAACCACGGAGACCCGGGCAGCCCTGGCGTGAGCCGAGGGGTCCAGACTCTGCCGGACTGACGCATTGGAGTGTCCAAAATGGCGAGCGCCTTTTCCCCAGATCAATGAGAGAGAGAAAGAATGGGTGACCAGCCAGCATTACACTAGGCGTGGACCCTAGTGAAGCCTGAGAGGTGCGGAAAAGACACTTTGAGCTGTGGAAGTTGGTGAGGAGGGCCCCCGGGCACTTCAGCTGGAGAATAACTGAAGTTCAAGTTCCCATCAACAGCCCCACGAAGCCCCCTCCCCTCCAGCCTTCACGGCTGCTGCGAGCGGCTGCAAGTCTTGGCCATAGCAACCACCGCTGCTGGTGCTGCTGCAGTCACGGTGCAGCCGCCAAAG
>CAUYON010067130.1:0-14696 GCA_963573935.1 Arctocebus calabarensis | reverse complement strand
AACATTCTGGTACAGATGTCTTTGTTATAATGTGATTTTTGGTCTTCTGGGTATATACCTAGTAAAGGAATTATAGGATCGAATGGCAGGTCTATTTTTAGATCTCTAAGTACTCTCCAAACATCCTTTCAAAAGGAACTTATTAGTGTGCATTAACCTGGGAAAGATTCTATGAAGACTTCTATGGCAATTGCAACAACAACAAGAACAAATAAATGAGACTTAATTCAACTGAAAAGCTTCTGTGCAGCCAAGGAGACAACAACAGAAGCAAACAGACAATCATCAGAATAAGAAAATATATTTTTATATTATGAATCAGATAAAACCTTGATATCTAGGATCTAAAGAGAACTGACCCAACATTCCCATATCCCTGGGAAAGAGATGAATAGAACCTTCTCTAAAGAAGACAGATGAATGGCTAACAAACATGTGAAAAAAATGCTCATCATTCCTAATCATCAGAGAAATGCAAATCAAAACCACCCTGAGATATCACCTAACCTCCAGTGAGACTGGCCCACATCACAAAGTCTCAAAGCTGCAGATGCTGGTCAGGATGTGGAAAGAAGGGAACACTTTTACACTGCTGGTGGGACTGCAAACTAATACAACCTTTTTGGAAGGAAGTATGGAGAACTCTCAAAGAACTCAAACAAGATCTCCCATTTGATCTTGCAATTCCATTACTGAACATCTACCCAGAAGAAAAAAAATTCTTTTATCATAAGGACATTTGCACTAGACTATTTATCACAGCTCAATTTATAATTGCCAAAATGTAGAAACAGGCTAAATGCCCACCAACCCAGGAATGGATTAACAAGTTGTGGTATATGTACACCATGGAATACTAGTCAGCCATTAAAAGAGATGGAGACTTTACATTTTCTATATTAACCTGGATGGAGGTGGAACACATTCTTCTTAGTAAAGCATCACAAGAATGGAGAGGCAAGAACCCTATGTATTCAATTCTAAGATGAAGGCAGTGGATGACCTAATACAAGGTGTGGGGAATGAGGGAGGAAGATGGAAATTCATGGTGTATGGAACACCTCTTGGGGGTGGGACACAATTATAAGGGGGACTTTACCTAACAAATACTCAGGTAATCTAATTCTTTGTACCCTCAATGCATCCCAAACAATAAAAGAAAAAAACTTGAGTACAAGGGAATACTCCCAAATTCATTCTACAAGGTCTCTCCAACAACAAATCCAAAGAAACAGAGAAAAAGAAAACTATAGGCCAATATCTCTAATGAACATAGATGCAAAAATCCACAACAGAATATTAGCAACTGAAATTCCACAACACATTAAAAAAACTATTCATCATGATCAAGTGGGGAGAATTGCTCAACATGCACAAATCAAACAACATGACACATTGTATCAACATAATGAAGAAGAAAATAATGTGACTATTTCAATTGATTCTGAAAACTAAAATTCAGCATCTTTTCATAATAAAATACTCTCTAAGAACTGGGTATGGAAGGAACTTACTTCAACATGATACAAGCCACAATGATGACAGGCCCACAGGTAACATCATCCTAAATAAGAAAAACTCAAAGCTTCTCCTCTAAAATCTGGAGCAAGATAAGGTTGCCACTCTCACCACAGGTATTCAATACAGTGCCAGAAGTTCCAGCCAGAGTCATCAAACAAAAGAAAGAGATAAAGGACATCCAAATTGGAAAGGAAGAAATCAAATAATTTTTGTTTGTAGTGGATATGATCTAATATCTAGAGAAACCTAAAGATTTTACCAAAAAAAGAAAAAAGAAAGAAAGAAAGAAAAAACCTGCTAAGGACTGTTAAGTAACTTTAACAAAGCTGCAGGATACAAAATCAATATACAACAATCAGTAGCATTTCTGGATGCCAACTGTAAACAATTTGAAAAGGAAACCAAGAAAGCAACTTCATTTATAACACCTATGAAAAAGTTAAAATATCTAGGAAAAATGTTACCAAAGATGTAAATGATCTCTGTAATGAAAACTATAAAACAACATTGATGAAAGAAGTTGAAGAGGACATAAAAGTATGGAACAATATTCCACGCTCATATATTGGAAGAATCAATATTGTCAAAATGTCCATGCTACCCAAAGCAAACTACAGAATCAGTGCAATAAATGTCCCAAAGACATACTTCACGGAAATAGAAGAAAAAAATTCTAAAATTTTTATGGGACTACCAAGACCCATAAGAGCCAAAGCCATTCAAGCAAAAAGGACAAAACTGGAGGAACCACATTACCCGGTTTTAAGTTATAGCAGAGCCATAATAACCACCATATATATAATACATACAATATATATAATACACGGAGCTGAGAGTGAACCGTGGGCCTCCATGAGGCCCTTCTATCTACTGCCCCTGCCTGTGTTCCCAAACACTGTGTGTATTTATAATTTATTTTCATTCTCTCCAAGTCCCCTTGTTAATCTCACTTCCAAACTGTTCATTTTGCCAAAAAAAGATCTTATTTATCACTAATCCAGATCTTCACGTCTTCTAGTCTGAATGCAACACCACTTTTCCTCTGTAAAAATTTTTCCTAAGTAATGTTATCCTCCTAGTTATCACTTCGTATTTTAACTACACGATTCCGTATTATCCGACATTTTGTAGGTGGTATTTTGAAAAAATCTTCCAGATGTTTCACATGCTTTTCACACATTCTGATTAGATTTTAAGTTCCTTGAGTAAAACAGGTATATATCTACTGTTCTCTCTATCCACTCTCAGGTACTGTAATTCTTAGGCTATTCCAAAAGGATGCACTGTTCACATTTTTCTTTCCTGCTATTTCATAAACCTTTAGCATGATGCATATATGCCAACTTTTCAGCTTCTGTGTCTACAAAGTTGTCACATAAAATACAAAGGAGCAGAACACTCTTTCGTCAGGCCACACACACTGATTTGTGCATTAGAAAGTAGTCTTATATGTTTCTAAGCTATTATTCCCTATACATTCACCTTCTTCAGAAACCTCACTGGGCTGGATAACTACGTTTTGTGGCAGGATTTGTTGAGACCTGGGTCCTTTGGCCATAATACCAATAAAAACAGCCTAATTTTTATTGTCAACCCTGACATGATCTATGTGCACAACAAATAATTAATGGGCATTTGTTCAAAGGTATGTAATTTGCTGGAAGTATGTATTTTGGTGTATTTAATGGTACATATTTTAGAGTGTCAACTTTATAAAGAACCCCAGACAAAGAATAGATCTGTGTAGATAAACCGTACAAGGCATTTTTGTCTAATTAGAGAATAGACACACTTTACGAAAAATTAGTTTCTAAATAATGATGGAGGAAGAAACTTTATCACGGATACTTTGCCAACTAATTTTTTCATATACAAGAAAAATATTTTCTATCAATAAACAAGAAAGCAAAGGATTATAATATAACGTAGCAAGCACGGATCCAAAAAATGGAAACACAAGCTGCTGTGAGACTCTTAAGCAAATCCTGTTCTTGAGAGGTGGCACCATCAGTTCTAAGAATTTTCACTCATCTCCTAAAATCCAAAGGGAAATTGATCATTCACCCTCATTAATATGTCAAAATTCAAAGAGAAAGTGAGTGAAGTAGGCAATTTCTTACCTCTATCTCACACCCTAACAATGACTCAAATACCCCTGACAACACTCACTAGTATCCTAAATTCAGCAGAGAAACTGATGGGGGCAATTGTTACCAAAGACATGCATAGAAGGGAAACCAACAACCAGATTTAAGTATTTAAAGGCTGAGATATTCCCTTATGGAAAACAGCTCCAATAATGTGATGAAAACACCTTTGCGGTATATTTCACAAACATCAGACAAGAGCGGATGGTTTTCTATAGAAACTACATGGTTTCTCCTGAGTTCCTTTTCCCCTTCCCTTCCCAAGGCCTGAAGAGGCAGAATACAAAACAACATATCAACCCTCGAAACCACTAGAAAAAAATATTTGGACAGAGACTGCTGTGTGGATTTAAATATATGATTGAGACCAATGACTAGGTAACTATGCAACAGAACAACGGGAAGATATAAAATAAACACATTTAAAATGACAAACTCAAGGTAGAAGGAAGGTCAATCAGAGGAAATAAAAGAAACGAGATTGCAAGAAGTACAGACACTAGTAAAATATCGTGACAGCATCATTACAGGACTAAGTTAGATTTAGAAAGCATATCTGAAAATCAAATTAATGAAAAAAGTAGAGATTTTGGAAATCGTAGTAAATGCAGAGGAAAAATTGTAGGGTAAAATGATCAAAGAAAATAAAAAGAAGAACAAAAACAATATGACATGAGGATAAGTGATTCCTAAGATAGCTCAACCAGAACTATAATTTCTGTACTCAAATATACAATCAGACCTTGCTTATATGTGGTAATAAATAAATTTATACATTAAAATAGCATGTACTGCTTCAGGAAAAATCAAGAGAAAATTATTAAAACCATAAATATTTGGGGTAAGTTATTAAACATCAAAAGTAATGAAAAATATTTTATTCAAGAAGGCGAGAAATGAGGAAAATAAAGTAGGCATGCTTTAGATTTCTTCAAATTAATATTCATTTGTAAGAGAAATTTTTAAAAGCCTACAAAGTTGTCAGGGCATGGAATGATAATGAGAATATCATAAGCAGTCAGAGATTCGAAAACATTTTACAATTATAACATTTAGACATTGTATTAGTTTCTTATTCTGCTGTAGCAAATTACTAGACACTGGACAGCTTAAAGTGACAACAAAATTATCCTCTTATAGTTCCAGAGGCCAGGAAGTTGAAAATGAGTCTCGTGGGTCCAAAATCAAGGCCATGGCACTCTGCCTAGCCAGGGTGACAGAGTGAGGCTCTGTCTCAAAAAATGAAATGAAATGAAATAATAAAATCAAATAGACAAAACAAAATAAAATCAAGATATTAGTAGGACAAGTTTTGGGGGAGCAATCCATTCCTTGTACCTATCGGTTTCTAGAGTTGGGGCATTACGTGACTGTAGACCACACACTCCACTCCCTGCAGGTTTCATTGCCATTTCTTTTTCCCTTACTGTAATTCTGCTCCCCTCTTATCAAGCCACTTGTAATTACGTTGGTCCTACCCAGATAATCCAAAATAGTCTCCAACTCTTTAAATCTTTACCTTGATCACAGGTGCAAATTCTATTTTATCACATGAGGTTACTTATTCAGATGTTCTAAGGATTAAGATGTGGATATATATATGTGTGTGTGTGTGTGTATACATATATGTATGTATATGTGGATATAAATATTTACATGTAAATATATCCGCATCTGAATCCCCAACCTATCACAGATATTGTCTATATGAAAGAATCAAAACTCAATTAAAAAATTAATCATTATTTAGCCTTCATATGAAAGCTAGAGTATTAATGTCTTTATATAGTGATCAAGGAAATGCCATGAAGGATATCTGTAACAGTACAATCAAAATATTTCTGAATGTATATGAATCGTGCCCTGTGACTGCACCAATGTACATAATTATGATTCAATAAAATTATTAAAAAAAAAAAAAAGAAACCCTATACCCACCATTATCAGTTTGTCCTAATCCCACCCCTCCAGTTCCTTTTTACTTACTCTTAAGCAAACACTAATCTGTCTTCTGTCTCTGTAGATTCGGCTATTCCCGACCTATTATAGATCTTTGTGTGATTTTATGACCATTATTGATCTTTTAGTGTCTTTTGTGATTGGCTTCTTTTGCTTATCATCATTTGTTACTTTTATTTCCTTTTTACTGTTGGAAAATATTCAACTGTATGAATATACTGCATTTTGTTATCCGTTCATCATATGATGAAAATTAGGGCTGTTTTCACTTTTTATCTGTTGTGAATATGGCTGTCATGAACTTTTGTATACAGATTCTCATATAAAGATATATCTTCAATGTTCCTTGGGTATGTAATTAGGAAAATTGCAGAGTCATATCATAATTCTATGTTTATTATTTTTAGGAATTGCAAAAATGTTTTCTAAAGTGGTTTCATCACTTTATAGCCCTAGGAGCAATGTGTTAAGATTCCAATTTACATTCTTACTTACCAACACTTTCACTATAGCCATCCTAGTGGGTATGAAGTAAAATGGCATTGTTGCTTTGATTTGCATTTCCCTAATGGGTAATGATATGCGTCTTTTTTTACATGTTGATTGAACATTTGTGTAATCTTTGCCCATTTAAAAAAATGAGACTATTTATCTTTTTTATTGTTGAAATATAATAGTCATTTATACACTCTGAATATATCTCTTATCATATATATTATTTACAAATATTTTATTGAGTAGGTCTTATTTTCACTTTATTGATGATATTATTTATACTACAAAATTTTTAATTTTGTGAAGTTCCATTCATCTATTTTTTTTTGTCACTTAATACTTTTGGTGTCCTATCTAAAAAAACTTTGCTTAGCAAAGTAGCAAAGTTTCATGTAGATTAAGTTTAGTGGAGGAGTCAGATATTTACTCAAACTAACCCACAAACATATAACTATAAACTATTTAGTGCTGTGAAGACAAAACAGAAAACAAAGAGGAAGTAGAACAGGAACAGTATGTGGGTATATGGGTGTGTATGTGTATTTCAGGGAGTGGTCAAAAAGTGTTTCTAGATGAAGCAATCTTTGAATGACAGTTTATAAGACCAAAAGAGGAAAAGTCAATGGAGAAAACTTTCTAGGCAAAAAGGATCCAAGCAAGCGCACTACTTAGAGCAATAAAAATGGACAATGGAGTTGCAGAGAGAGGGGGTAA
Organism: Arctocebus calabarensis; assembly: GCA_963573935.1. NCBI lineage: Eukaryota > Metazoa > Chordata > Mammalia > Primates > Lorisidae > Arctocebus > Arctocebus calabarensis. The sequence continues at coordinate 7,860 of CAUYON010067130.1, read as the reverse complement.
GAGGAGCATAGGGAGTAATAACAACAGGCAGACTCTTTCAGACCATGTGAAGGATTTTCATATTTCCCCTAAAAGCAGTGGGAAGTGAAAGAGGGGTTGGCTGCATGTTGGCTGCAGTCTGGAAAATAGACAGTGGGGAAAATAAATGACAGTAATTTGACCAGTTAGCAGACAATTGCAGTCATTCCGGGAATGGAGCTGATGGTGGAATGAAATACAATAATACCAGAGGAACTGAAGCAAAGAAGAGAAACTTGAGAAACACTTGCTTAGAAAAATAAGTGAAACTTGGTTATAAATAAGATATGGAACTTAGTACAGGTAATCAATTGCTGTATTTCCTTTAGAAAAAAGATGTCCTCTGACCCTCTAATCATAAGGTTAGCTGACCTAGTTCCCAAACACTGACACATCCCACAAAACTTTTTGCTCTGGCTGGCTTCCAGACTTGATTTTCTTAAATTATTTCTGGATTTTGTCCTGTATACAGGCTCCATTTCACCATTAGACAGAATATTTGATACAAGTCTTCAAGTGTTGATACTGCATCTTTTTTTCTGCTAAATTCTGTGCATTTACCTCCTTTTATATATACACATATATTATATTTTTTATGGCAGCAATTAGTATAAGCTATCCAATCAATTTCAGTCTTCTAGAACTTTATTAGATTCTAAGTCATTAGAATTTGGTCAAAATTTAACAAGAAATATGTAGAATATGGAATGGCAAAGTGAATTTGTCATCTCTGGCCATCAAAAACCAATTTCTAGTAGAGATCAGTAAGACCTATAATTTATGCATAATCTTAATTTCCCTGAAACAGTAGAAATATTCTATAATTTCACATGCCTTCTTATTCTGTATTTCTCTCATCAGATCACCCATTAACCTCACCCTCTACAGAACACAATAAGAGATAAGAAATTTAATATTTTTCAAACAGAAAAATTGATGAACTTCTTTCTAGATGCTGAAGCATTAGGGAACATGTTGTGTGTGTATGTACGTGTGTGTATGTTATACTTATAATTATTATATGTATAATTTTTACATGTATAATATATTTATATACACACACGCTTACTCTCTCCTCCCATAAGTCCTTATATTATACCTCAAAATAAGTACATAGCCCCATAATTACCTCCATATTTAATTATGTTTATATAACACTTACATAATTTTATGTATATTATATCAAAGATGATAATTAATTTTCACAGTCTTTTTAAATGCTCCCAAACAGAAAACCGTGGAGCTATATTTAATTTCATATAATGATGAAGAAAAGTATATACATATATGTTAGCCTATTGCAGTTAGGCCAGCCTACAGAAATTTGGGGATTGATCTTGAAATATGTGTAAGTAGAATGAAAAATATACACCCTTAATATGAGGCAAATTCTTTATCTTTCAAGTGAAGGCTACAACCCATTTATTGCACAGGAAGATGGGGAACGGGGAGAGGGAGGGAAGGGGAGGGAGAGGATGGGGGGAGATAGGACAAAGGGTGAGATCACACTTGTGGTACACATTTGAAGGGTCAGGAGAAAACTTCTAAATACAGATCAAAAATGTTTTCACATAGTAAACAAGAAAATCTCATGAATGTTGTCAATCAGGTTGATGAAAATATCTCAGATTGTATGTGAAACCCGCACACTGTACCCCATAATTGAACTAATGTACACAGCTATGATTCAATAAAAAAAAAAGAACTATAACCAGACAAGAATGCCCACAATCCATACTATTATTCAACATAGTGCCAGAAGTTGAAGCCAATGAAATCAGGCAGGAGAAGGTAATCAAGGGTATTAGATGGGAACAGAGATCAAGCTTTTGCTCTATGCTGATGATATAATAAGATACTTAGAAATCCCCAGGGACTCAACTACGGGCTCCCAGAAGTATTCAGAAATGCAGTAATGAGTCAGGATATACATAATCAGTGTCCCCAAATGAGTAGCCTTTATATATGCCAATCATAATCACGCTGAGAATAAAATCAAAGACACAATACACTTCACAGTGCCTTCCTAGAAAATGAAATACCTGGGAATATACCTAACAAAGGAAATGAAGGACCTCTACAAAGAGAACTATGAAATCTGAAAAGAAGAAGCAGAAAACATTAACAAATGCAAGAGCATACCATGCTCATGGCTAGGAAGAAGCAACATTGTAAAAATGTCCAATACTGCCCAAAGCTATCTGCAGATTTCAGGCAATCTCCATGAATGCACTGATGTCCTATTTTGAAGAATGTCATATGGGAATGAGAAAAAAGACCAAATAGCCAAAGCAATTCTAAGAAATAAAAACCAATCTGAACGCATCACATTACCAGACTTCAGATTACACTATAAGGCCAGAATGTTCAAAACAGCATGATACTGGTACAAAAACAATCTGTGGAATAGAATAGAGAACCTAGAGATGAAACCAGCTGTGTATAGACATCTCATCTTCAATAATCCAAACAAAAGCAAACACTAGAGAAAAGAATGCCTATTTAATAAATGGTGCTGGGTGAACTGGTTAGCTACATGTTGAAAACTGAAACTGGACCCACATCTCTCATGGCTTACAAAAATGGACTCATGTTGGAAGACAAGAAGTGAAAAAACTCTAGAAGGTGTGGAAAAAGTTATTGGCCATATCAGCCTGGGAAAAGATTTTAAGCAGAAGACTCCATTGGCCATTGAAGCAACACCAAAAGTAAACAAAAGAAACATGATCAACTTCAAAAGCTTCTGAACAGCTAATGGTACAACAGTTGAAGCAAACAGACATCCTTCAGAATGGGAGAAGGTATTTGCCTGCTATAAATCTGACAAAGGGTTGATAACCAGAATCTATAGAGACTCAAAATAATCAACAAGTAAAGACCAAACAATCCCATTTATCAGTGAGCAAGAGACAAGAACAGAACCTTGTCTAAAGATAGACAAATGACTAAAAAACACATGAAAAATGCTCAGCATTCCTAATCATCAGAGAAACACAAATCAAAATCACCTTAAGATATTACCTAAGTCAGTGGGAATGGCCCACATCACGAAGTTTCAAAGCTGCAGATGCAGATGCTGGTGTGGATGTGGAGAGAAGGGAACACTCCTACACTGATGGTAGGGGAAAGCAAACTAAGAGAACATCTATGGAAAGAAATATGGGGAATTCTCAAAGAGCTAAAAGTAGACCTTCCATTTGATCTCACAATCCCATTACTAGGTATCTACTCAGAAGAAATAAATGATTTTATCATAAATACATTTGCACTAGAATGTTTATCACAGCTCGATTCACAATTGCCCAAACGTGGAACAAACCCAGGTGCCCATCTACCCATGAATGGATTAATAAACTGTGGTATATGCATACCTTCAAATACTATTCAGCCATAAGAAAAGAAGGAGACTTTACATCTATTGTATTTACTTGGAGAGAGTTTAAGAATATTGTCCTTAGTAAAGTACCAAAAGAAAACATTCCATGGACTGGAATACTAATATGAAACTAGTAGATGAACAATTCACTACATGCCCACATAAGAGAACAACACAATTAAATGGGAGATGAAAATAGTAAGGGAATTGTGGGCACAGTATAAGGGTACATGGCACACCTGCTGGGTGAAGAGTTTGACTACCACTTGGACTTTACCTAACAAATGCAAACAATGTGCCCTAATCGTCTGTACCCTCATATTAATCTGAAAATATAAAATTGTTGATTTGTTTTTCTAATGTAAAGTGTACACTTGTTAACAAGTGTAATTTGTTTTACACTTTAATGTGGACAGGACCACTAATACAGGAAAAGTCTCTGCTCTCCTATATTTAAAACAGCGAGCTTTTCAGGAAGTATGAATCTCCTCCTGATAAAATTGCAAGAGGTTGTAATTTTTAATTCTAAAATCAGTATTTTAACAGCCATCTTCTTCCTAAGATCTATTTAATTTTGCAAGTTTTAAGTTAAAAATGCTACCCTCTTCATTTAAAATCATAATATCATTTCCTGAGGTAGATTTTTGCTTTTGAAATTTTTCAAACTCATACCTCAAAAGTTCAGCTTGTGCTCTAATCTATGTCACATGATTTGCAGTCAGACATTTGTGTCTTTTACTTTTCCTCTCCTGGAGAATTCCTGAGATGATGATGGTCTCCTTGCCTATTTCATCAGGTCTTTTTACTTTTTATCCTGTTCTAACTCTGCTGTTACAGTCTGATACTGAAATGCTGAGAAATGCAATGTTTTCCTTCAGTATACCTTGTTAGTACTCCTATGGTTCCTTGCCATGTATGAACTGTTCCATACTTTAAGGAACTTCTCTGCTATGACTAAAAGTCGTGTATTCAGGATACTAGGCCCCTCGTTTGCAGGTGTGTTCCTCTATAACGTGGTGTCCATTCATAACCTTAGCCACATTCTTCCTGTGTCTAATTAAATTCAAGCAGCCTTTCTTATCAGCTTTGATGTTCAGCTTATCTAAATGAGCTTCCCTTAGGAAAAATAGTCATACTGCAAAAGGTTGTTTCAGTTATTGTCTGTTTGTTTTTAGCTTTTTGGTATCTGGACTAAAAAAACAAAGAATTGGGCTGGTGAGCCAGGATGGCGGTCTGTAGCCAGCTTTCTGCAGACGCTCCCATCCAGAAGGAGAGTTAAAGAACAGAAATTTAGCACAAAAGCCAACGGTTTGGAACTGAGCCAAAAGAGAAGGTCAAAGAACCACATCAACCCTGCTGGAGCAACCTGCGACCCCAAGGATACAAATAAAAGGTACAGAACACATCACCAAGCGGATGGGAGTCCCCTCCCCCCATGAGATCAGCTCACAGCATACTACATACCTCCATACAAACAAGCAAGCAGAGTTCAGATGTCCTCCCACTCTATCCCATGGGAGAGACCCTCAAAAAACCAGACCTCCTTCCCCTACTAGGGTGCGATGGCATTCTCCTGCCAGGCATAAAGCTGTATAAAACTGTATATATTCTCTACCTGCAAGTTTGAACTCCCGGCACTCCCCTCCACTCTCACCCTGAGGTCTGGAGGTCTGTCCCCCACAGAGTCCAGATTCCTGGACATTTTCTCAAGAGGTGTGGACAGGGCATGGGCTGTTGCTGATCTGTGCTGTTTTTCTGGCTCAGGAGTGGTGAGAGGAAAGTGAGCTGAGAGGAGGCCGAACTGGAGAGGCGGTCCCGTGAGGCACCAAGCAGTAGTGGGAGCGATGGCTGTGGGTCTCACACCCCTGGAGATGTTTTTAGGAGACACTCCCATTCTCTCTGGGAAGCCAGGGGAAGCCAGCTTCTCCAGTTGCAGAACAGTCCTGCAGTAGAGGGGCAGGACTCAGGAGTGAAGGATATGCCTTAGGTGGTACCGGACCAGCTGGGGCCGAGAGTGGGGATTAGAATATATGTGCTGAGAAAGCTTTGCTAAATTTCAGCTGCACCTGGCCCTCAGAGAATGACAGCTGAGACAAAGGGCTGAAGCTCACAGACTGAGTCAGGACTATTAGCATCCCAGCGTCTCTTCTACAGGGCAGAAATTCTGCAAACTTGTTCTGTTTTATCAGCAACATCAATTTCTGAGTGAACTGAGTGACTCGTCCCAGCCCCTATCAAGTACCCAGGTTGTCAGGCCCCACCTCCCCCCTGCCAACACTGACAGAAACTGGTGGACTGGTTGAAGAGCCACAGAGCCCCTTGTGACCTAGGCAGGCGCAAACCTCTAGAGCATCTGCTCATTGGAGGGAACTAGATCACAGCCCTGCAGGGTTACTAGAGACTGGATGTGACAGAGGGGCAAGGTGGAGAAGGCATCAACCTTCCCAGACTAATTTACTGGCTGAGGGGCCCTCCTGAGCTCACAGAGCCCTGGAGCAAGTTATACTAGAGCTGCCAGCAGACTCCTACTATCTAGGCACCAGAGACTTTTCAACTCTTTGATTTGAGGTTGGTACTGGCTGGGACAATTGATTGGGACCTCTTCAACTAGGCCAATCACCCCAGGACTTTCCAACGTGGTACATTGGGTGTGTGGTAGTGGGAATATTTGATTTTCCTTTTCCGATTGTTGTCTGCAGGGGGCGTGGTGACCTAACTGCTGGCATTTCTCCACAGCTCAAATTCCAACACAGAGTAACCAATTTTCTAGGGTAAGACAGAGACCAGCTGAAAATAAGACAGAGCCACTTAACCCCACCACATCAAGAAGGCCCCCAGTTTCACAGGCAGTAGCAAAGTGTGGGTTGGCAAAACTCTAGGGGAAAAGGTACAAAAAACAGTCCCAGCTTACAGGCAAAGGACTGGTCAATCACTACTCCTAGAACCCCCAACCCAACTTATCCTTACCTACTCATCCAGCCAAATGGTGCAAAATAAATATGGGGCAGAATCAGTGGGAAAGATCTGGAAACATGAACATCCAGGGTAGATCAACCCCCCGAAGGAACAATTTGGTGGATGCAAATGATGATTCTATGCATAAACAGATGCCTGAGATGTCAGAAATCGAATTCAGAATTTGGATTGCAAACAAGATCAATAAAATAGAGGAAAAATTGGAATTAGAAATTCTGGGAGCATTTCAAAAATTTGTCTCAAGAAGTCAAGGAATTCAAAGACCAAATGATCAATGATTTTGACACATTGAGACAAGAAGTTGCAGACCTTAAAGTGCTGAGAAACAAAGTAGAATCCCTCAGTAACAGAATGGAGCAAGCAGAAGAAAGGATTTCTGACATGGAAGACAAAATTTTCGAACGCTCCCAAACCTACAAAGAGGTAGAAAAATGGATCTTTCTCTCAGACAGCTCTGGGATAACTCAAAGAAAACCAATATTTGCCTCATAGGGATACCTGAAAACGACGAAGTGGCGTCACAAGGCACAGAGTCTCTTCTTTATGAGATTATGAAAGAGAGCTTTCCAGATATGCCAAAAGATTCTGTAATTCAGATAGCAGACAGAATCAGAACCCCAGCACGACTCAACCCGAGTAAGACATCCCCAAGGCACATCATAAATAAGTTCACAAAAGTTAATATGCAGGAGAAAATTCTGAAAGCAGCCAGATGTAAGAAATCCATTACCTACAAGGGGAAGAATATGAGATTAACTTCAGATCTCTCTGATCAAACCTTTTAAGCTAGAAGAGAATGGTCATCAACTTTTAATCTCCTAACTTTCAATCTAGGATCCTGTACCAAGCTAAACTGAGTTTCATCTACAATGGAGAAATTAAATACTTTAATGACATCCACAAGTTGAAGAAATTTTCTATAACTAAACCAGCTCTCCAGGATATTCTCAAACCTATCCTCCATAATAACCAGTGTAATACTCCACCATAAAAGTTTTTTCACCCATAAACTTCTTACCAAATTCAAACTTCCACAGTGATGAAAGGATTAAAAATGTCCACTAGATTTTCTACAGATTTATCAATATGTTCTTTTAATGTGAATGGCTTAAATTGTCCTCTAAAGAGGCATAGGTTGGCTGACTGGATACAAAAACTCAGTCCATATATCTGTTGCATACAAGAATCTCACCTTACCTTAAAAGATAAATCTAGACTCAAGGTGAAGGGATGGTCATCTATATTCCAGGCAAATGGAAAACAGAAAAAAGCAGGTGTTGCAATCTTATTTGCAGATATAATAGGCTTTAAACCAACCAAAATACGGAAGGATAAAGATGATAATTTCATATTTGTTAAAGGTGATACTGATCAATATGATGAGATTTCAATTATTAATATTTATGCACCCAACCAGGATGCACCTCAATTTATAAGAAAAACTAATAGACATGAGTAACTTGATTTCCTCCAGCTCCATAGTAGTTGGA
>CAUYON010067128.1:0-15068 GCA_963573935.1 Arctocebus calabarensis | reverse complement strand
ACTCAATAAAGTTATTAAAATTTTTACAGTAATAAATGAAAAACAGGCTTGGTGCCAGTGGCTCAATGGGCTAAGGCACCAGCCATGTACAACTGAGCTGGCGGGTTTGAATCTAGGCCAGGCCCGCCAAACAACAATGACGGCTGCAACCAAAAGAATGGCTGGGCGTTGTGGCGGGTGCCCGTAGTCCCAGCTACTTGGGAGGCGGAGGCAGGAGACTCGTTTGCACACAGGAATTGGAGGTTGCTGTGAGCTGTGATGCCACAGCACTCTATCCAAGGTGACAGCTTGAGGCTCTGTCTCAAAAAAAAAAAATTTGAAAAACATTTCATACACCAACAATCTGAACCCTGACACAGTAAGCATAATTATTATAGACTAGTCATATTTTTTCCATTATTAGGTAACCTGAGGGCATCATGGGTCATATAGAGTTCATCATAACTGGAAACGTTTATAGCTCAGACTTTAATTTTGAATATGATCATTTGATGATTCTACCTCAAATCCATATTAAAAGTTTATTACTGCTGTCTAAATAGAAGATTCTGTGGGTTCAAGCCTGGCCCAGGCCAGCTAGACAACAATGACAACTGCAACAAAAAATAGCCAGGCATTGTGGCGGGCGCCTGTAGTCCCAGCTACTTGGGAGACTGAGGCAAGAGAATCACTTAAGCCCAAGAGTTGGAGGTTGCTATGAGCTGTGATGCCACAGCACTCTACCCAGGGCGACATAGTTAGACTCTGTCTCAAAAAAATAAATAAATAAATAAAAATAAATAGTAAATAAATAAATAAAAGATTCCGATTTAAGCTTAGATTTAAAACGTGTACTTAGGTAAAACAAAGTGTAGACTAAAAGTAAAATTTTTTTTTTTAACCTATCAGGTAGGTCTAGCTAATAACTGAATAACAGATGGTGATAGATGTTTTACTCTGTGGAACTGGGGAAGGAGAAGAGGGATTAACAGATTAGTAGACTAATAACAGGGCTGAGAACAAAGTAGCAATTAAAAAATTGAGAACAAATTGATAGAGGGGATTTAATGTACTGCTAGGCTAAGGTCTCAGAGGTAAATCCTATAGTATAAGACTGTTTCCCAAATTTTCTTGATCACAAAATAAAGCACCCGGTTGAAGCAGAATGGAATTTATGTTTTTAATAGTTACACCTAGTGACTGTTATGATGAGGCAAGTTTCACAAATACTGGATTAAGAGCAAATTAGAAAGCATCCTAATTAAGGAATACTAACCCAGGAATAAGAGTAAACCAGAGTCAGATTAAGGGATGATTCAGATTAACTACTTACATTAACAGCTGGCACTTTTCTGTAAAGGGCCATGCAGTGAGTATTTAGGCTTTGGGACCAACAGGCAAAATCAGGGATATCATGCAAGTACTTCTATAGAAAGCAGTAAATTTCCACAAAGTTTTTACTGACAAAATCCAAAATATAATAACTGAGTATAACTCTGCAATATATATCTAGTAATAGGAAGAATGGAATTCTTTTTGGAAGGATAACATTCTGCTTACCAAGCCCACAGTTATAATTGTTTGTATTTAACATATAAATATATGCTGATCTATAACATTTTACATGTCTCATCTATGAGAATATCTTTTTGCACAAACATATACTACCAATAGTGATACATGAGATTACTACAAAAGTTTTGAGACAGACTGTGTTAAGATCTGTTATTTTTGCTTTTCTAACAAACACAATTGACAGCATCCTTTCTGATCCACCTGTGCAACTTTCAACAGGCTCAGCTTATCAGTGTTGCTGGGAGGGCTTCATTTGTTTCTATCCATATGGATTTTATGTTTCTTGATTTGTTATGTATATCAAAACTTTCATAATGACCCATGTATATATCCACAAACCTATGAATTTGAGTATATTCATTGCTTGGAAGATATTTACAGAATTACATTATATTCTTTTCTTGATTTTTTCCTTTTATCATGTCACTGTTCTGCAGATTAATTAGTTCCAATTGAAAGTTAGGTGGAAACTTAACTTTCAAACTAATCTTACGTGGATTATGAAATAAAAGAAATTTCCTTTGCACTTGCATCAAGGTCTAACAAAAAAAAAAAAAAAAAATGCTGGTTTTCCAAATCATTGTCTTTGGAAAAATACATCTGCTTTCCTATCTACACATCCAAAAATCCACTCTTTTCTTTTTTTGACATAAAGGGTATGCACTAAAAATATAATGTCATGTGGGCAGCACCTGTGGCTCAAAGGAGTAGGGCACTGGCCCCATATGCTGGAGGTGGCAGGTTCCAACCCAGCTCTGGCCAAAAACTGCAAAAAAAAAAAACAAACAAAAAAACAATATTGTGGTAGACAACTTGAAGTGTTGTCAGTTAAAATTGTGTCAGTACAATTAGGAGTGCACTGAGCATTAGTGAGAAGAAACTAAGAGTACCAATATGAGTGCTCTCAAAAATACTCAATGCTGGCTACACAGCAAGAAAATAGCCATAGATAAACAAATGAGCGTGGTTGCAATAAAACTTTATGATGAAATTTGAATGCAATATAATTTTCACACATCACAAAATACTATTTCTTTTTAAATTTTTTCAAGCATGGTGGCTCACATTTGTAATCCCAGCTTCTTGGTAGCTGAGGCAGGAGGATTACTTAGGAGCAATAGGAGATAGAGAGCTCCAATGAGCTATGACTGCACCACTGCATTCTAGCCTGGGCAAAACACTGAGACACTGTCTCTCAACATTTTTTTTTAAATGTAAATTGTTATTTTAGCTCACAGGCTGTACAAAAATAGGTGGCATGTCAAATTTAGTCCATAGGTCATAGTTTGCCAAACCTTCATATATAAACATTTCCTGAGAGAAATTTGCAACTTCTTATTTCTTAAAAACAATACCTTAATCTGGGTGCAGCAGCACATTTCTGAAGTCCCTGCTACTCAGGAGGGTGAGGCAGAAGGATTGCTTTAGCCCAAGAGTTCAATACCAGCCTGGGCAACATAGCAAGACCCTGTCTCTACAAATAGAAAAATGATCAAATAATAAAAAGACAAATAACCCAATTTTTTAAAAAAGGGCAAAGGACCTTAAATAGACATTTCTTCAAAGATATAAATATATGAAAAATGTGCAACATCATTAGTTATCAGGAAAATGCCAGTCAAAGCAACAATAAGATAGTAAACACATCCACAAGGATGACCATAATAACAAACAATAAAACAAACAAACAAAAAAGTAAAATAACAAGTGTTGGCAAAGGTTTAGAGGAATGGGAATCTTCATACATTGCTAGTGGGAATGTAAAATAGCTCAGACTTTGTGAAAAACTGTTCATGGCTCCTCAATAAGTTAAAAATACCAATACAATGGGACTCAGCGATTCCATTGCTAAATACACACTCAAAAGAACTGGAAACAGGCGGTGCCTATGGCTCAGTGGGTAGGGCACCAGCCCCATATACCCAGCCCCAGCCAAACTGCAACAAAAAAATAGCCAGGCGTTGTGACGGGTGCCTGTAGTCCCTGCTACTTGGGAGGCTGAGGCAAGAGAATTGCCCAAGCCCAAGAGCTGGAGGTTGCTTTTTGTTTGTGCGTGTTTTCAAGTCTATATTTTATAAGCCCAAAGCAGGTAGACCATCAGCTAAGCCTTTGAATTTTTGTTATTGCTGCCAATTCTTCTATTTATTTTAATAGCACTTCCTGTGACAGTATGTGATATAGAATACTCTTAAGTATTTAATGCGAATGTCACTGAAGAGAAGTATCTTGAAGATATAACGTTTTAGAGTAAGTAATAAATTTAAATTTTTGACAGCTTATCTTTACAAAAATACTTAAAAGTTACTGAAAAATCACTCTCATATTAGAGTTACTACGTACACATTCTAGCCCCTATAAACACAACCTGGGAGGTTACCTCCTTCTCCTCTGGGCAATACAGGGGTCCCGTAGGATGAAGAACAGCTTTCTGTGCATAATAAAAGAGCTCTGATATGTTCTTCAGGTTTTTTGCTGAACACTGGGAAAAAAAAAGGAATGAAAAATTTTACACTATGAAATCAATTATCAGAAAAAACAAATAGTAAGGATCCTAGAAGAAAATAAAAGCTGCATTTTTCTTTATAGACATCACAGATGAATGTCTACAAAGAGCTCAGGGGCACACTCCAAGTTCTGTTTTATTTGATTTACATGACTTCACAAAGAAAAGGAAATTTATTTCATCTCACATTGAGCCCCCATCCCATTCAGAACGTCAATTTAGTGAAAAGTCACCAAAAGTAAATTTCCAAATCAAATGAAGCATACCTCCACACAGGTTTCTATTTCTGTATACTGGTTCATAATAGGAAGGATGGTCTCCATACTACTATATTCCACCAGATCAGATTTGTTCCCAACCAATATTAAAGGCAGCCTGAAATAAACATTGTAATGAGGCAAAAATAATTATATTTGTATTTTTACTTTTACTTACATAATAAACCCATTCTTCCCACTATAAAATTGGAAGCCTTGAATGGTTTTAAGTATGGGGTCACCATTTTTTTTAATTATTATTACATATTTATTTTTATTGCAGTTTTTGCCCGGGGCTGGGTTTGAACCTGCCACCTGATATATGGGGCCAGTGCTCTACTCCTTTGAGCCACAGGCACCACCCAGGGTCAACGGTTTCTTCTTTTTTTTTGAGAAAGAGCCTCAAGCTGTCATCCTGGATAGTGCTGTGGCATCACAGCAACCTCCAATTCCTAGGCTCAAGTGAGTCTCTTGCCTCCGCCTCCCAAATAGCTGGGACTATAGGTGCCCGCCACAATGCCCCAGCCATTTTTTGGTTGCACCTGTCATTGTTGATTGGTGGGCCCCGGGCTGGATTCAAACCCACCAGCTCAGGTGTACGTGGCTGGCGCTTTAGCCCATTGAGCCACAGGTGCCGAGCCGGGGTCGACATTTTTAAAAGCAGTAATTTATAATCTTTTAAAGATACATACTGTAATATTTATAGGATGATATAAGGTCTTACTTTGCTTCAAAATGATCCCAATGGGATGGGTAATAAATGAAATAGGACTAGACCTTAGTTGATAATTGTTAAAGCTAGGCTAGGGGCCTGTAGCTCAGTAAGTAGGGAGCTGGCCACATACACTAAGGCTTGTGGGTTTAAGCCTGGGCCAAGCCTGCCAAACAACAATGACAACTGCAACAAAAAAATAGCCAAGTGTTGTGATAGGTACCTGCAGTCCCAGCTACTTGGAGGCTGAGGCAAAAGAATTGCTTAAGCCCAAGAGTTTAGGTTGCTGTGAGCTGTGACATCATGGCATTCTACCAAGGGTGACATAGTGAGACTCTGTCTCCAAAAAAAAAATTGTTAAAGCTAAATGAGAGATATATACAGATTCATACTATTCACTTCTTGTTAGTATATGTTTTGTTTTATTTTTTTTTAGACAAAGCCTCAAGCTGTCACCCTGGATAGAGTGCTGTGGCATCACAGCTCACTGCAACCTCCAATTCCTGGGCTCAAGCAAGTCTCTTGCCTCCTTCTCTCAAGTAGATGGGACTACAGGCGCCTGCCACAACGCCCGGCCATTTTTGTTGTTGTTGTTGTTGTTGCAGCCGGCATGGTTGTTTGGCAGGCCAGGCTGGATTCAAACCCGCCAGCTCAGGTGTACATGGCTGGTGCCTTAGCCCGTTGAGCCACAGGCACTGAGCCTAATATATGTTTTTTATTTTTATTTTTATTTTTTGAGACAGAGCCTTAAGCTGTCACCCTGGACAGAGTGCCGTGGCATCACAGCTCACAGCAACCTCCAATTCCTAGGCTCAAGTGAGTCTCTTGCCTCCACCTCCCAAGTAGCTGGGACTACAGGCGCCCGCCACAACGCCCGGCCATTTTTTGGTTGCAGCCGTCATTGTTGTTTGGCAAGCCCAGGCTGGATTCGAACCCGCCAGCTCAGGTGTACGTGGCTGGTGCCTTAGCCTGCTGAGCCACAGGCGCCAAGCCAGAAAAAATTTTTTTAAAACGTTGTGACTTGACTTTAAATTCTTTAAATACAGTGACAGTGAAGACTGAGAGAAAATCTTTAAATCTGAAATGTATTTTAGAAGAATAACTGAAAGGAGCAACTGACAGATGTGAAGACTGAAGGAAAGGCTGAAGAAATAAGAAAAACACACAGGTTGTTTAAAGCTCCATAAATTATTCTGATTGTATACGTTGGTTATAAACCACTACATTTTTGGAAAACCTCTTGGTGTGGTTATCTACATTTAGGGGCTGGGCACAGTGGCTCATGCCTGTTTTAGCCCTGGAGTTTAAGTTTAGCCTATGAGAAACATAGTGGAACTCCATCTCTACTAAATTTTTGTGCCAGGTGTGGTGGTGCCTGCTTATAATCCTAGCTGGCTGAGGCAGAAGGATCACTTGAGCCCAGGAATTACAGGTTGCAGTGCGATGTGAAGATGCTGCTACACTCTAGCTGGGGCAACAGAGAAAGACCTTTTCTCAATCAATTAAACTGAGGGTATGAGGTCTGGGAAAGAAGCTATTGAAATATAAAGTTCATACAAGAAAATACATTACCTTGGGAAGTCAACATGAAAAATAGTTAACATGAGAAAGTTCACATGATTCAGGGAAGGAAAAATAAAAGTCCAGGGATAAGCTTGTGCATGACTATGGACCATAGCCATACATGAGAATGGGAAATTATATTTTCAAGCGTCAAAAGTCACCTCCAGAGGGCACTGAAAGGGCCACCAAATAAGCCACAGCATTTTAGGAAGCTGTCTTTTTTTTTTCTTTTTGAGATAAGAGTTTCACTTTGTTGCCCTCAGTAGAGTGCTTTGGCATCATAACTCATAGCAACCTCAATGATCCTCTTGCCTCAGCCTCCTAGTAGTTGACAGACTACAGGCGCCAGCCACAATGCCCAGCTATTTTTAGAGATGGGGTCATGCTTTTGGTTAGGCTGGTCTTGAACTTGTGCACTCAAGCGATCCACCCTCCTCTGTCTCCCAGAGTGTTGGGATTATAGGCTGCTGCCCCCAGCTTAGGAAGCTGTTATAGTTTAGCCACAATTTTTTGATGTGGTGGCGGCCCAAACTGGTGATTAACAGATCTTGGCAAAACTGCCTTCTCTGAAGAGTCCCTCCTAGAAATAGCTCAAGCAATCAGCAAGAAGAACAGGTGTTTAATCCTCCAAGTCAGCTCTGTCCAATACAACATTCTATGATGGTAGAAATGTTGTACTTGTCCATTATTATAAGCCACAACATATGGCTTTTGAGTACTTGAAAATATAGCTAAATGTATTGAGGAACTGAATTTTTAGTTTTATTTAAGATTAATTAATTTAAAGTCCAGTCACCAAAACTGACTAGAAGCTACTACACTGGACAGCCAGCTGTAGAGTGTCATTCTCTCTTTTACGCCTTGCCAGTTAAGTCACCACAGAGTCAAAACCATGATGAAGAAGAGTCATTAACTACAAGGCACAGCACATATAGTGCTATCTCATTCATGGTCTCCCTTCCACAAATACACATATGACAGAGCACATACGACTGTACTCATCTGTTCAGAACTAGATCTTTTGAGTTTCAGGCATAAAAATGCCTAACTAAAAGAAAGAAATCAAATGTATACAATACATAGATGTTACTCTGATTTTCCCAACATTTAATGAGACTCAAATATTTTGTAAATAATTTTTGACTAAATAATATTTCAAGAAAATGGTTTTGTTTCCATTTTGATTTACCTGTAGCCTAGGCATCAGAGTGAGACCCTGTCTAAAACAAACAAACAAGCCCTTAAAACATTAAAACCTAGAACTACCATTCTGCTCAGAAAAGTACAAAATATGTTTTTCTCTTGTTTTTTATTTATCACACATATTTTTCTTTCAAAGAATTTCAAAGAAATCTCCCTGCATGAATTCCTAAATGAACATCTCTAGAGTTTAAGTGCTTATACAGGTATTATTTCATTTGATTCTCAAAATAACAAAATGTAGCTAAGAAAGGTATTATTCTCATCTTCACTTATAGATAAAGAAACTAAGAAGCCAAATGAAGTTGAAGTCTAAGTGGAAAACCAGATTTCAGAGGTTGTTCTTCTTTTTCCAAGTCTGTACCCTTACACAGCCACACTGTAAGCAATCAGCAATGGGGAAGAAGACCATAGCTCATCAAAGAGGTGTCTTAAGAGATATATATATAGATATAATACAGGTGGAAGATGGATTCAAAAGCTGAGACTCTAAGCAGTTAGAATTTCTCTTATATTTGAAAGAAAACTATAAGATTTATTATCAAAATATTTAATCTGCCTCAAGTTTGAAATCATTATAGTGTCACAGCTCTGTTTCCTGCTTTAATTTGAATACATTTATTACCTCACATTACTCCCTTGAAAAAAGGTGTATGAGTGTGTGTCTGAATACACACTCATACACAACAGATAAAGAAAATGTGGGAAAATGTTAACTGGTGGATGAAAGGTTTTTTTTTTTAAATTTATTTTTAAATTTTATTCTTGCTTGTTTTTAATTTTTCTTTGCCTTTTTTTGTTGTTGTTAAACCAGAGTCTCACCCTATGCCCCTGAACAGAGTGCAATGGCATCATAGCTCACTGCAACCACTGCTTCCGGAAGCCACTGGGATTACAGGCACTCGCTGCAGTGCCCCGCTGAGTTTTTCCATTTTTTTCATGAGTTGGGTGTCACTTTCGCTGAAGCAATTCTCCCTCCTCAGCCTCCCACAGTACTGGGATTACAGGTGAGAGCCACTGTGCCCAGTAGGATGAAAGGTTTATAAAAGTTCAGTGTACTATTTCTTACACCTTTTCTGTAAGTTTGAAATTTTTTGATATACAAAGTTTGAGAGAGAAAAAAAAAATACCTGCTGTCTTTGTCCGTTCTCTCATTTATGAGAGGAATCCATCGACTTGTTACCTAAAATGAAAATTAACAAGAGCTAAGCCATGATGAGGAGCTTCTCTGAAAAGCTCTCTGTCCTTAGACCCATGAAATTCTAAATTGAGGATCAACTTTGAAAGCGCCCTAATGAAATTTAAATATAGTGAAAAAAAGATCACATATTCATACCTTATCAATAGAATGCTTGTTGTTAACAGCGTACACTATGCAAATGACGTTTGCCTAGAAAAATAATTTAACAAATTAATGGCATTTTTAGATCATAAAAATATCAAAGTAGCATTTATTTATATAATAATTAATATATTGGAGGCAAGGGAGAAAACAACTTTAAAACTAAAAAAATTGCTTGCCTCTCAGAGGAAATAGTTTCTGAGGACTTACAGCAGAAATGCAAACTCAATATCCGCACTACCAACAAAGAACTGAGAAGGCCCAGTTGGTGAGAGAATGAAAAAGGCAGACTCAGGATCTCCACTGTTTCGCCACAAAAAGAATTCTAAGAATTTTTTTTTTTGAAACTCACCTGTGATATTTCTTGATGAAGTTGTTCATCACTTTGTTCTGCTTCTATAAATGACAAAAAGTCAATGCTTCATATTGTAAATACTTTCATTTAAACAAATGGTCAAGCTAAAATATATGCAGCATCCTTCAAAGAACATGGTACAGTCAAGACTGGGTAGCACAGGGGAGGGAAACAGTTAAACTATGATAAGGTAGCTAGCTAGCATTAAAAGTCTACAAGCAGAGGCACTGTGTAGCAAATCTAGGTCGGCATCTGATCAAGAGTTGGAAAGAGTTAAGACAAAAGAGATCAGAAACGCAAGCAAGAAAAAGAGGTGCTGAAGAGTGAAACCTTGAACAAAGAGTCTATATACACACAGAGTCATAAGGCCAGATGAAAATCTAGTAATACTAGCTTAAGATCTAGATAGCAGATGGGACTAGTAATAAATAGGGCCCACAAGCAAAACTGCAGCCCTCTTTATCATAGATCTCTAGCTAGAAATGATCTCAGTGAGTGGATGTGCCTGTAATTCTACAGGTGCAGGGGATATACATGATACTGATAGGATAAGGAAACAAGAATTGATAACAAAGTAATTATTGGCATATTAATTTAGACCATCTTAGGTTACATATGTCTCCTCCTATAAATGCTTATTTCTGACATATAAACAAATATATATTAAACTCACATACTATGAGTTTAATGGTATTTTATACACTGCTACATAACATATTTTAGTATTTTCCGTATGTTGAGTAATCAATGGATTAAGGCTTCAATTCTATAATAATACTGAAGTAAATCTAATGATGTGGCTATAAATATTAAAAACAATTCTATAAATAAAAGTAGTTATGAGATTGATCTTATTTTTTTTTTTTTTTGAGACAGAGCCTCAAGCTATCACCCTGGATAGAGTGCTGTGGCATCATAGCTCACAGCAACCTCCAATTCCTGGGCTCAAATGAGTCTCCTGCCTCTGCCTCCCAAGTAGCTGGGACTACAGATGCCCGCCACAATACCCAGCCATTTTTTTTGGTTGCAGCCATCCTTGTTGTTTGGCGGGTCCGGGCTGGATTCGAACCCGCCAGCTTAGGTGTACATAGCTGGCGCCTTAGCCTGTTGAGCCACAGGCGCCGAGCCGATTGATCTTATTTTTAAGAGACAAGGTCTCATGCTGTTGCCCAGTCTGGAATGAAGTGACCTGATCATAGCTCACTGTACTCCTGAACTCCTGGACTCAAGAAATCCTCCCACATCAGCCTCTTCAGTAGATAGGACTACAGATGTGCACCACCATGCCCAGCTAACTTTTTTCTTTTTTTAGAGATAGATATGCCCAGGCAGGTCTCAAACTCCTGGCCTCAAGTGACCCTCCCACACTGGCCTCTCCAAGTCCTGGGATTACAGACATGAACCATCATTCCCAGCCTCACATATGTAATTTTTAATTTTCTAGTAATAATCATTAAAATAGGTAAACAGGTAAAATTAATTTTTTATCTAACCTAATATCAAAAATATTTATATTTCTGACTTGGCATCTATAGCACAGTGGTTATGGCGCCAACCACATACACCGAGGGTGGTGGGTTTGAACTCAGCCCGGGCCAGCTAAACAATGATGACAACTACAACAAAAAATAGCCAGGCATTGTGGCGGACGCTTATAGTTCCAGCTACTTGGGAGGCTGAGGCAAGAGAATCGCCTGAGCCCAAGAGTTCAAGGTTGCTGTGCGCTGTGATGCCATGACACTCTACCAAGGGCAATATAGTGAGACTCTTTCTCAAATAAATAAATATTTGTATTTCAACATGTACGCAATAGAAAAAATTACTGAGACATTTTTACATCTTTTTTTCATACTAAGTCTTCAAAATCTAGTTGTATTTTATACTTTACAGCATTTTTTTTTTTTGAAGACAGAATCTCACTCTGTTACACTGGGTAGAGTGCTGTGGCATCATTGTAGCTTCACAGCAATTTCAAACTCTTGGGCTCCAGCAATCTTCCTGCCTCTGCCTACTAAGTAGCTGGTACCACAGGCATGCATCATTGTGCCTAGTTTTTCTATTTTAATAGAGACTGGGTCTCCCTCTTGAACTCCTGGTCTTGAACTCCTGAGCTCAGGCAATAGACCTGCCTCGGCCTCCCAAAATGCTAGGATTACTGAAGTGAGCCTCCGCACCTGTTTTACAACGTATTTCAAATTTGAATAGTCACATTTCAAATGTTTAATAGCCTCGGGCATTAAAAAGTATAGTTCTAGTATTTCTTTAATACCAGATAGGCCAAACAAAGCATTATCAATGTATTTACACCCAATTTTAAAAAAAGAAGTTGCAAAGTAAAACGATTTATAGGTTAATACGTAAAAAAAAATTAAGTTATTAAAAGCAAAACCGATGCGCTTCTAAAATCATATAAGAAAGCTAATTGTTTTAATTATTATCTTATCTAGGAAAAATATTGACAAATTGAAGAACAAATTCAGAACTCAACAAATTCTTGAATTCAGAAACTTTTCTAAATCATAGGAGCATGCTTATGCCTGATAACAAAACTGACCCAGAACTTCTCTCTGCAAACATGCCAATTCAAAGATGGTAATGATTGCTGGTCATTTACCATTCCTCCTCCTTTTCATTATTATGGAACCCAATTTGGTAATTTGGGAGAATTGCCAGATGGAGAGTGTGGATGGCATGTGGGTAGTGGCAGAGAGACAATAAATGAAACAAGAACCATAAAGGATCATTTATTGCTACAGAGAAAGGACCACCTGTCTTTGAACATTTTGTAAAACCTAAGTACCCTTTCCCAATACTATTAAGTTAACCCTACACTTTCACCTACCAGAGGATATTTATTACCTGAGTAATCTACAATATGTGTTGGAACTCTCTCAGGGGTGACATCAGCTGGAATGGTGATTTCTTCTGCCCGAGGAGGAACCTTTGTTTGCAAACAAATATAGAAAAGGAATAACTCTGGGTATTATCAATCAAACTTGTGAACAGATTATATAAATTTATCTGTACAGGTTAAAGAGCCTTAATCTAAAATTCCAAAACCAGCCAAGTGCAGTGGCACAGGCCTATAATCCTAGCACTTTGGAAAGCTGCAGTAGGAAGATTATATGAGGCCAGGAGTTTGAGACCGGCTTGGGCAACACAGTGAGACCCTTTCCCTAAAATATAAAAAATTAGCCAGGTGCGGTGGCATGCAATTGGAGTCCCAGCTACTTGAGGTGAAAGAACTGCTTGAGTCTAAGAGTTCAGGGCTGCAGTGAGCTATAACTGCACCCCTACATCCAGCTTGGGTGACAGAACAAGATTCTGTCCCTAAAAAGTGAATAAATAAAAATAAAATTCCCCAAACCAAAATGCTCCAAAATCCTAGCCTTTTTGAGTGCTGACATGATGCTCAAAGAAAATGCTTATTGGAGCATTTCTGATTTCCAGATAGGGGATACTTAACCTGCAATTATGCAAATTCCCCAAAATCTGAAAAAAATCTGAAATTTGAAATGCTTCTAATCCCAGGCATTTTAGGTCAGGTATATTCAACCTGTGTTAGCCTCCTTCACCCATACCCATTTGGTGTATCTTTAAGTGTTTACTTTTGTGCTTTTCCACAGATGTAAATATATATTAAAACTGTGTGACAAAAACTTTTTAAAAAATTCTTATTTCTCCCTATGTAGGCATAGGACTCTTTTTTGTAGTTTTTGGCCGGGGCTGGGCTTGAACCCGCCACCTCCAGCATATGGGGCTGGTGCCCTATTCCTTTGAACCACAGGCGCTGCCCAGGACTTTTTTTTTTTTGAGACAGAGTCTCACTCTGTTGCTTTTTGATAGAGTGCCATGATGTCATCGTAGCTCACAGTAACCTCAAACTCTTGGGCTCAAGTGATCATTTTGCCTGAGCTTAGTGACTAGCTGGGACTATAAGGGCCCACTACAATACATGGCTAGTTTTTCTCTAGTTTTAGAGACAGGATCTTGCTCTGTTGCCCAGGCTGGAATGCAAATGGCATGATCATAGCTCACTATACCCTCAAATTCCTAGGTTCAAGCAATCCTCCCACTTCAGTCTCCTAAGAAGCTAGGACTATAGGTGTGTGCTACTGTGCCTGGCTAATGTTTTTATTTTTGTAGAGAAGGGTTGGTCTCACTACATTGCCCAGGCTGTTTTTTTGTTTTTTTTTTTTTTTTTGAGACAGAGCCTCAAGCTGTCACCCTGGATAGAGTGCTGTAGCATCACAGCTCACAGCAACCTCCAATTCCTGGGCTCAAGCGAGTCTCCTGCTTCCGCCTCCCAAATAGCTGGGACTACAGGCACCCGCCACAACACCTGGCCATTTTTTGGTTGCAGCCATCATTGTTGTTTGGTGGGTCCGGGCTAGATTCGAACCCGCCAGCTCAGGTGTACGTGGCTGACGCCTTAGCCTGTTGAGCCACAGGCGCCGAGCCAGGCTGGTCTTGAACTCCTGGCCTCACACTATCCTCCTGCCTCAGATTCCTGAGGATTACTGCCTGGGATTATAGACATAGTCCAGTTCATTCTATTGTGTTTGCTTTTTTTCAGACTATCACACAAAGTTTTGATCATTCTGTTTTGTTGAAGGCTTAAGATACTCTGCCAATGAGGAGCTAAATTAATTCAAAATAATCTTCAAGTAAACCAATAAATAATCAAAATGTATTTCTTCTAGAAGATAACTGATTGGCTACATACACCATTTTTCCAAAAGACTGAATGTTGGGGTTTTTTTACTGTCTTTTAATTAATTAAAAAAACCCTATCAACACTCAAGAGGACTATGCCAAAACAATTTAAACTAAGTTAAACTATCACAGAAAATTTTCACGTACTATGCACTGAGTGGTTATAAATTTATGCCACTGATTCCACAAACAAAATATGAAAATATACATATTTTAAATTAAGTAATTATCTATTTAACTAGTTTAAGAAAAAAAGAAAAACATCATGTGGCACCTATAAATGCCGAAAACACTACTATAAAACACATCAAATTCCTGTCTAGACAACGAAATTAATGCAGATATTGCCATCTAACTTAAGGAAAGGAAGGGTATATGTAACCTGTGACACTAATAATACCTTCTTTGTGAGAAATACATAGGAATCATTTTTATCCTGATGCATGGATCCCATTCCCTAAACAATATTCCAAATTTACATAAGGATTTGGCCAATAGCCCCCTCATGCTGAAATTTACAAAATGTAATATATTGCCAGTAGTAATAAAACCACCTTACTACTTTTGGTAGCACTTTACTACTATTAAGCTCATCACATTTAAGACCCAATCCTTTTACATGGCTGGTCCTGAGATAGTAAGTTATCTCACTTGACTGTTCAGTCAGTTACAGGTTGAGTTTGTTGTTCTACTCTTTGCCCCCTTCTCATTACTGCACTTGACTGGTCTTTTTTTTTTTTTTTTGTAGAGACAGAGTCTCACTTTATCGCCCTGGGTAGAGTGCCGTGGCGTCACACTGCTCACAGCAACCTCCAGCTCTTGGGCTTAAGCGATTCTCTTGCCTCAGCCTCCCGAGTAGCTGGGAC
>CAUYON010067127.1:0-22885 GCA_963573935.1 Arctocebus calabarensis | reverse complement strand
CTTAGTAAGACTGAGTACACTGGATCCTTTTTCTTCCATGACTGAGATACTTTGCTAAGAAGAATATGTTCCAGTGCCATCCGTGTAAACATGAAAGAGGTAAAGTCTCCATCTTTCTTTAAGGCTGCATAATATTCCATCATGTACATATACCACAATTTATTGATCCATTCATAAGTCGATGGGCACTTGGGCTTCTTCCCTGACTTAGCAGTTACAAATTGGACTGTAGTAAACATTCTAATACGTATATCTTTGTTATAATATGATTTTTGGTCTTCTGGATATATACCTAGTGGAGGAATTGTAGGATCAAATGACAGGTCTATTTTTATATCTCTAAGTGTTTTCCAAACATCTTTCCAAAAGGAACATATTAGTTTGCATTCCTACCAGCAATGAAGAAATGTTCCCTTTTCTCTACATACATGCCAACATCTCTGGTTTTGGGATTTTGCGATGTGGGCTAATCATACTGGAGTTAGATGATATCTCAAAGTAGTTTTGATTTGCATTTCTCTGATGATTAAGGATGATGAGCATTTTTTCATGTGTCTGTAAGCTGCGTGCCTGTCTTCTTCAAAGAAGATTCTCTTCAAGTCCCTTGTCCACCCTGAGATGGGATCACTTGTTCTTTTCTTCCTAATCCATTTGAGTTCTTTGTGGATTCTAGTTATCACACCTTTGTCAGAGACATAATCTGCAAATACCTTCTCCCATTCTGAGAGCTGTTGGCTTGCTTTACTTACTGTGTTCTTGGCTGTGCAGAAGCTTTTAAGTTTAATTAGGTTCCAGTACTATATTTTTGATGTTGCTTCAATTGCCTGGGAGGTCCTCCTCATGAAATATTCGCCCAGGCCGATTTCCTCAAGAATTTTCCCTGCACTTTCGTCTAGTATTTTTATAGTTTTATGTCTGAAGTTAAATCTTTAATTCATTGAGAATCTGTCTTAATTAATGGTGAGAGGTGTGGGTCCAGTTTCTGTCTTCTGCAGGTCACCAGCCAGTTCACCCAGCACCATTTGTTAAATAGGAAACCTTTCCCCACTGAATGTTTTTAATCGGCTTGTCAAAGATCAAATAGTGGTAGGTAGCTGGGTTCATCTCTTGGTTTTCTATTCTGCTCCATACATCTACTTCTCTGTTTTTGTGCCATTAAAATGCTGTTTTGATCACTATCGATTTGTAGGTCTGGTAGCATAATTCCTCCTGCTTTGTTTTTATTTCTGAGTAATGTCTTGGCTATACAAGGTTTTTTCTGATGCCATATAAAACAAAGTATTATTTTTTCGAGATCTTTAAAGTATGACAGTGGAGCTTTAATAGGGATTGCATTAACATTGTATATTGCTTTGGGTAGTATGGACATTTTAACAGTTCTGATTCTTCCCAGCCATGAGCATGGTATGTTTTTCCATTTGTTAACATCTTCAGCTATTTCTTTTATTAGTGTCATAGTACTCTTTATAGAGATCTTTCACATCCTTTGTTAAGTAAACTCCCAAACTTTTCATCTTCTTTGGCACTACTGTGAACAGAATAGAGTCCTTGACTATTTTTTCAGCTTGACCATTGTTGGTATATATAAAAGCTACAGATTTATGAGTGTTGATTTTGTAACCTGAGATGCTACTGTATTCCTTGTTCACTTCTAAGTGTTTTTTAGTAGAATCCCTGGTGTTTCCCAGATATACAATTATATCATCTGCGAAGAGTGAAAGTTTGATCTCTTCTGACCCTGTGTGGATACCCTTGATCACCTTTTGCAATGGCTAAGACTTCCATTACAATGTTAAAAAGCAATGGGGACAATGGGGAACCTTGCCTGGTTCCTGATCTGAGTGGAAATGTTTTCAATTTAACTCCACTCAATACAATATTGATGGTGGGTTTGCTGTAACTGGCCTCTATCAGTTTAAGAAATGTCCCTTCTATACCAATTTTCTTAAGTGTTCTGATCATGAACGGATGCTGGATATTATCAAAAGCTTTTTCTGCATCAATTGACAGAATCATATGGTCTTTGTTTTATAATTTGTCTATGTGCTGAATTATATTTATAGATTTATGTATATTGAACCAGCCTTGAGACCCTGGGATAAAACCCACTTGGTCATGGTGTATAATTTGTTTGATGTGTTGCTGTATTCTATTTGTTAGGATCTTGTTGAATATTTTTGCATCAATATTCATTAGTGATACTGGTCTATAATTTTCTTTTCTTGTTGGGTCTTTTCCTTCTTTGGGGATCAGGGTGATGTTTGCTTCATAGAATGTGTTAGGTAATATTCCTTCTTTTTCTATATTTTGGAAAAGGTTGAGTAATACAGGTACTAGTTCCTCTTTAAAGGTTTGGTATATTTCTGATGTGAAGCCATATAGTCCTGGGCTTTTCTTTTTAGGGAGATTTTGTATAGTTGATGCTATTTCAGAACTTGATATACACCTGTTCAACATTTCCACTTGATTCTGGCTAAGTCTCGGAAGGTGGCTTGCTTCCAAGTATTCGTCAGCATCATTCAGATTTTCATAATTCTGAGAATAAAGTTTCCTTCTTTCATTAAGGATTTTTTGAATTTCTTTTTTTTTTTTGGTAGAGACAGAGTCTCACTTTATCATCCTTGTTAGAGTGCCGTGGTGTCACACAGCTCACAGCAACCTCCAACTCCTGGGCTTAGGCGATTCTCTTGCCTGAGCCTCCTGAGTAGCTGGGACTACAGGCGCCCGCCACAACGCCTGACTATTTTTTTTGTTTTGTAGTTCAGCCGAGGCTGGGTTTGAACCTGCTGCCTTTGGTATATGGGACTGGTGCCCTACTCAATGAGCCACAGGCACTGCCCGATTTTTTGAATTTCTGAGGAGTCTGTTGTTATTTCATCATTACCATTTCTGGTTGATGAAATTAGAGATTTTATTCTTTTTTTTTTTCTATTCTGCCACTGTTTGCCACAGGAGAAGATGCCTGGCTTTCTCTGTTTGCCCAGCGAGATAGGGAGTGTCCTTCCAAAATATCCCCAGTGGTGTGAGTTCTATTGTTCCCGCTGCTGGTGCTGCTGCTCCTGCTCTGTGCCAGGGGGACACTGCCTCCCTTTCCCGTGGGGTTCCTTTAGTCCACTGTTGTCTCCTTACTCCTGTGCCACAGAATCAGCAAGGACCTACCCAGCCCATGCCCTGCCCAAACCTCTGGAGAAAATACCCAGGAATCTGGCTTCCAGACCTCGGGGTGAGAATAGTGGGGAGTGCTGGTTGTACAGAATTGCAGATAGAGAATATATACATTTTTATATAGTTTTATGCCTGGCAGGAAAGTGCCATGGCACCCTAGCAGGGGAAGGAGGTCCGGTTTTTAGAGGGTATCTCCCCTGGGATAAAATGGGAGGACATTTGAACTCTGCTCACTTGTTTGTAGAAAGTACACTGTGAGCCGTTTTCATGGGGGAGGGGCCTCCTGTTCGCTTGGCAATGGATTTTGTACCTTTTGTATCATTAGGATTGCAGTTCACCTCAGCAGGTTTGGTGTGCATTCTTTAACCTTCTCTCTTGGCTCAGCTCCAAACCATCAGCTTACTTGCTAAACTTCTGTCCTTTAACACTGCTTCTGGACGGAAGCCTCTGTGGAAAGCTGGCTCCAGTTGACTATCTTGCCTCCTCCCCCATCAGCTTTTTTTTTTTTTTAATTAAACTAACCATACACTTATCATATAAACCCACAATTATGCTGTTGGAAAATTATACCATGAAAGTGAAAACAGTTTCACATAGAAACTTATGCATAAATTTTTATAGCAGATTTCTTCGTAATAGCGTCAAACTGAAAAAACCTAAATGTCCTTTAATATGTGAACAGGTAAATTATGCTATGTCCATACAATGGAATACTGTTCAATAATAAAAAAGAATGAAATACTGAGATTGATCCAAACAACAGTTTGGATGGATCTTAAAGGCATTATTAGTGGAAAATGCCAATATCAAAATGTTAACAGCTGGTCAACACCTGTGGCTCATAGGAGTAGGGTGCCGGCCCCATATACCAGAGGTGGTGGGTTCAAACCCAGCCCCAGCCAAATGAAAAAAAGAAAAAAGTTAACAGCTGCATGAGTCCATCCCTGTATTTTTTTTTTAATTAAGGCAGAATTTTGCTTTGTATTGATGTCTAGAATCTAGAGTGCAGTGGCATCATTGTAGCTCGCTGGAGCCTCAGACTCCTTGGCTCAAGTGATCCTCTTGCCTCAGCCTCCCAAGTAGCTGGTAATACAGGTGACTGTCATGGAGCCTGGCCAGTTTTTCTGTTTTTGTAGAGAGGAGGTCTTGCTGTTGCTCAGGCTCATCTTAAACTCCCAAGTTCAAGCAGTCCTGCCAGAGCACTAGGGTCACAAATGTTAGCTACTACATCTGGCTTTGAATAGCATTCTTGATGTGACAAAATTTTAATGGTGGAGTACAGATCAGTGATTGCCAGGGTTTAGGAATAAGGAAAGGGTCTAAACACTAAGGGATAACACAAGGAAGTTTTTTTGTGATGGAAAAGTTCTGTATCTTGCTTATTATAATATTTACATGATTCTCCATACATAATAAAATTTCATAGAACTTAGAACCCAAACACAAACTGATGAAACCCAAATGAACTCTGTATGTTAATTCATGCCAATGTCAATTTCCTGTTTTTTTGGAGTTTTCTGTTTGTTTGTTTTTTGTAGAGACAGTCTCACTTTATTGCCCACGGTAGAGTGCTGTGGCATCACACAGCTCACAGCAACCTCCAGTTCCTGGGCTTAGACAATTCTCTTGCCTCAGCTTCCCGATAGCTGGGACTACAGGCGCCCACCACAATGCCCAGCTATTTTTTTTGTTGCAGTTTGGCTGGGGCTGTGTTTGAACCTGCCACCCTTGGTATATGAGGCCAGCGCTCTACTCATTGAGCCACAGGCACTGCCTGAATTTCCTGGTTTTGAAAGTGTACTGTAGTTGTGTAAGTTACCATTGTGGGGAAGTTGGATAGAGGATATGCAGAAACTCTAAAATGCTATTGCAAATTCTTGTGAACCTTTAACAACGTTTAAAAGATTATCATGAAAGCAAAAAGATAATACCACAATTTGTTAAAATGTGTAACAACCAGGACTATCACACACTGTTAGTAAGAGTATAAATAACTACTTGGAAGAAATATTTGTTCTGTTTAACAGTATTATATAGATATCCTATGGCTTAAAAATTTCACTCTTGAATACGTACCTGACAGAAGTGCTTTTTACCAAAAGACATGTACAAGAAGGCTTATAGGAGCACTATGTAAATAATGGTTCTTTTTTTTTTTTTTTAAAGAGAGTCTCACTTCGTCGCCCTCAGTAGAAGACTGTGGCATCACAGCTCACATCAACCTCCAGCTCTTGGGCCTGGGCAATTCTTTTGCCTTAGCCTCCCAAGTAGGTGGGACTACAGGCACCTGCCACAACGCCCAGCTATTTTTTTGTTGCAGTTTGGCCATGGCCAGGTTTGAACCCGCCACCCTCAGTATATGGGGCAGGTGCCCTATTCACTGAGCCACAGGCACCACCAATAATGGTTCATATTTTAATCATGTTTGAGCCTACACTTTAATAATAATGCTTAACATTAAGAAAATCTAAAAATATCCTTGTTAGTTCATTTCAATATAGACTTATATGTTCCAGACTGAATATAAGTTAAACAGTTCAAATCAATTCTTAATTACCAATTCAGTCATTAACTCTTTGTTTATTTTTCTTTTATGGGAAGTTAAACAGTTTTGCTTCCCACTGGTATGTATTTCTATTTTTTGTAAATAAGGGTCTCACTGTTGTTTTGGTCTTGAGATCCTGAGTTCAAGCAGTCTTCCCAGAGTGCTTTGATTACAGGTGTGAGCTACTATACCTGGCCTCAAATAGCATTCTTAATGTAACAAGATTGTAATGGCATTTTAATGATTAATTTTCTGTCATTTAGCACATCAGTGCTTAGTAAGTAACTCCATTATTGCAAATTACCCTGCATTCCAATTGTTGGTATGTCTATTGTCTTGTAGGTGGTGGTCTCCTTTACTACTGTGGCCAAATATTTTTTTCATCTTTTGTATTTTCAGCCTAGCTTAGTGTTCGAAAAGCATTAGCAATTTAATAAACACACCTATTATACATATTCAACTCTTTATTAGTGAACAGGTATCAACGAGTTTAGAAATTCTCCTTAAGGGAGAGTATGTATGTGTATATATGTGCCTATTTTAACCTACATAGTTTATACCATTCTACATGCTTGATCCTTTTCTATGGCTCTATGTCATCTTTTGCTTATGTGGAATAGATATAAATAACTGGGATAATTTTAAAGTAGCATTTGCCCATAAACCTTTAAATATGTCCAGTAAATAAGGAAATCACAGTTTCTTCTCTGTAATGAATATATATTATAGGTAAGTATACAAAGAAAATAGTCTTTGTAATCCGACTGACCAGAGATAACAACTGTTAACATTGTGAGTATGTATGTTTTTAACACAATTACTGTTATATTTAATAAGAGTCTATATTTTGGTTTTTCCATATATTTTAGATTTTTAATGGTAAGGTAGCCAGGGCATAATTTATTTCCTTATGTTATTACCTATTATTTATTTTCACCCATATGCTATTATTGTAAATAACACTGTGATAAATACATTTTCTGGAAAATTGGTCAACTTTTATGATAATTTCTATAGGTTGTATTCCTAGGTGTGCATTATGAATTTAGTATCTCTATTTTTCTTTAGTATATGATTAGTAAACTAAATTGTAAACTCTCTCCCAAAATTTAGAGTTTCTTTGCATTCTAGCATATAATGCTATAAACATAAACAGGTATGACATTTTAATTATTAATTTTATTTCATGAAAGAAAGTAAGTCTTAGTATACAGGCTTTTTATGGTAATTATTGAGAGCCTATTGGAGGTATTTTTCTTATTCTGATATAAATTGTCAACACTAAATGAATTATTATTATATAGTCATCACATGAAATATTATACAGCTACTAAGCATGATAATCACCAAGAAATTTGAGGAAATTCTCATAGTATAAACTGTATGTATAGGTATTATCTTGACTATGTAAAACCCAAGATATATATACTTAGAACAATAAACCTATTTAAAGTATCATAATTTGAGTAGAGGTTGTGTCTGAGGAATGGAACTAAGTATTTTTTTTTTCTTTAGACTTGT
Source organism: Arctocebus calabarensis (assembly GCA_963573935.1). NCBI lineage: Eukaryota > Metazoa > Chordata > Mammalia > Primates > Lorisidae > Arctocebus > Arctocebus calabarensis. Next base: position 15,654 of record CAUYON010067127.1, on the reverse strand, counting down.
ATATATTTTCCAAAAGTGTTATAATCTTTTTTAATTAAAATTTTATTAATATCAAAGTAATGCACTTACATAGTTCTAACAAATAGTTGTATAAGGCCTCAAGTCCTATAATATTTACATAAATCAATTGGGAGTACTTGCTTTATTATGATTATATAAATATTCTTAAGCCATTTAAAATATTATGATTAATTTTTCTTTTTTGTGTACCTGTTTATTTTTGTTAAAGTATTGATTTGTTTTTATATTTTGGTTAGTTTTTTATGTATTTATCCCTAATTCCGAAATTCTTTTATAGAAATATTATAAATCCTTGTGTTCACATCAATCTGTTTTTTTTTTTTCCCCCTTAGGTACATCCTTCCTGGAGCCCTGTGTCTTCTTGCTCCTATTTTACCTACTTCAGTATCTTGAATCTATTTAAATTCTCTCATCACATTCATTATGCTATTTTATAAATTTTTGCATGAGTCACTCCTAAACTGTCCTTCATTTTTATGTACTTTATGTCCTGAACAGTACCTAGTACAATATGGACTTTCATGTTATATAGACATTTTCCTAAATTTACTCAGCAACCTATAAATAAAACCTTGACTACATGTCAACATGATTTTTATTTCATCTTTATTCTTAAATAAGGCTATTTCATTTTCTAGCAATAGGATTCTTTACAGGATTATAAATTATCAACCTGATTCCTTAAAACAATGTCTTATTTTCTTTAGTAAGTAAGAAATGAATTCTCTGAACTCCTGATTGTTCAAAAAACTGCCTAAGGACCAAAAAGTCGTATCATAATTGAAATATCTATAAAGCATTCATCACTAAAACATTTATTCTATATTTTCATTTCTAGGGGGCGATTGTTTATTATTTCTACCAAAGCAGGATCTCTAGGAATTAATCTGGTAGCTGCTAATCGAGTAATTATATTTGATGCTTCTTGGAATCCATCATATGACATCCAGAGTATATTCAGAGTTTATCGCTTTGGACAAACTAAACCTGTTTATGTATATAGGTTCTTAGCTCAGGTAGGTTTATAATTTATATTCTCTTTGATATTGAAAGATTGCATGAAACTGATAATATTTTAGAGGTGCAGAACATGTATGTATTGCAGAGAGGTAAACGAAGTTGAAACTACCATTCCTGTATATAAGGCAAAAGAAGTCTATTTTGGTATCTCTCATGATTTTCTGTTTTGTAATTTGTCCATTTCTGTAATGTCAACCTTTTCTTGTTGTGATTGTATTGCATGAGTAAACAAATTTGGTATATTATTCCTAGTTCCAGAAAGGAAAACATTTATAGTTCATTTATTCTTTCTCTCCCTGTCTTTCTTTCTTTCTCTCTTTCTCTATCTCTGTCTGTCTCTCTGTCTCTCCTCTTCTGTTCTCTGTCTGTCTCTCTCTCTTTTTAAAATTTCAGATAAACGTGTTTCCATGGTATACAAACAATTACATTTACATTTTTATATTTACATTTGTTAGATAAAGTCCCTGTTGTAGTTATGTCCCACACCCAGGTGTGCCATATACCTTTACATTGTGCCCATTAAGTAGGGGCACACCAATCCTCCTCCCCCTCCCCCCAATTGAATTTAATTGAGTTTTTCTCTTGTGTGGGCATGTATTAGTTTATCTACTGACTTCATATTAGTATTGAGTACATTGGATACTTGCTTTTCCATTCTTGTGATACTTTACTAATAAAAATATGTTTCAACTACATCTAGGTTAATACAAAAGCTGTAGGTTCGGCGCCTGTGGCTCAACGGGCTAAGGCGCCAGCCACGTACACCTGAGCTGGCGGGTTTGAATCCAGCTCCACCCCACCAAACAACAGTGACGGCTGCAACCAAAAAAATGGCTGGGGGTTGTGGTGGGCACCTGTAGTCCCAGCTACTTGTGAGGCTGAGGCAGGAGACTCGCTTGAGCCCAGGAATTGGAGGTTGCTGTGAGCTGTAATGCCACAGCACTCTATCCAGGGTGACAGCTTGAGGCTCTGTCTCAAATAAATAAATAAATAAATAAATAAATAAATAAGCTATCAAGTCCTCATCTTTTTATAGCTGAATTAGTATTCCATGGTATACATATACCACAGTTTATTAATTCAATCATGGGTTGATGGACACTTAGGTTGTTTCCACATCTTGGTGATTGTAAATTGAGCTGTGATAATCTAGTGTAAATGTTATGGTTCATTTATTAACAAAGATAGAAAAGCTAGTAAATAATCTAATTTGCTTGAAAAAGTCAAATGATCATTGTTTTACAGTGGCTTCCAGGTATTCTCTTAATTTGAAAAATATGGGTAAAAATAACAGAATCATGACAGAATATATAATACTTTCCAGGCAAGAATTTTAAAGTTGTTTTCTTAAGATATAAACTCAGGTCTTATAAAACAAACTCATATTTGAGAAAAATAAGTAAAATCAAAGAAGTAGATAATATTTCAAAGTAATACAAGTTCATAGGATCAAATTGCCTTTTTAACTGGTATGTCTGCATTGATAGCAGGTGCTACTCCTCTCCACCTGCCTACAAATCTGAGACTGAGTTTTATTGATAGATCCTTTCTTATTTGACTTTCTTCAGTACCTAATATGATTGATAACTCATTCTAAACTCTTTTCTGTTATTTAAAATTAGAGCTTCTTTTCATTCTAGTGTATAATCTATAATACTTTAATATACATTTAGTGTAATATATTTATATGTATGGATATGGAACTTTATATTAGTCCTCTGTCTCGAAATTAAAGAAAATAAAATTCGATGTAAAGTTTTAGTGACTGTTGATAGCTTAGTATTTTATATTGAAAAAGGAATTAAACTGTCTTCTTGCATTATAACTTCTTGCATTATTACATTTTTAGTTTGTATACCCCTTTATTTGTTTACCCTGGTTCTCTAACTTTTCTCCTTCCACCAAGTACAGAAATACATAAAGCAGCATATGAGTGCATTTTGGTCAGATAATATAGAATGGTTATTAGTGATTTAATTTTCTTAATGTTTCATATTAAACTATGCTAAAGTTGAAATATTTCATGAATTAAGCAACATTGCTCTTTAATTTTTCTTGATCTAAACATATTACCACGAAGTTTTACCATTACAGATTTAACAGTAACTATATTTCTCCTTGATTAAGTTTGTTTCATATTTACAAAATTTATTTATTTATACATTGGTCCTTCTTTTATAAAGGGAACCATGGAAGATAAGATTTATGATCGACAAGTAACTAAGCAGTCACTATCTTTTCGAGTTGTTGATCAGCAACAGGTTGAACGTCATTTTACTATGAATGAGCTTACTGAACTTTATACTTTTGAGCCAGACTTATTAGATGACCCTAATTCAGAAAAGAAAAAGAAGAGGGATACTCCCATGCTGCCAAAGGTAACAATAATTTTTAATTTTTTTTTTTTTAGTAAATCATAGCTGTGTACATTAATGCAATCATGGGGTACAATGTCCTTGTTTTATATACAATTTGAAATGTTTTCATCAAACTAGTTAACATAGCCTTCACGACATTTTCTTAGTTATTGTGTTAAGACATTTATATTATACACCTAGTAAATTTCACAAGTACTCTTGTTAGATGCATCGTAGGTATGGTCCCACCAATTACTTTCCCTCCATCCATCATCACTCCTCCCCTCCCCCCTTTCTCCTTCTTGGGCTATAATTGGGTTATAGCTTTCATAAATTGGTTTCTTTTTATTGTTGGGGATTCATTGAGGGTACAGGAAACCATGTTACATTGATTGCATTTGTTGGGTAAAGTCCCTCTTGCAGTCGTATTTTGCCCCCGAACGGTGCGGCACACACCAAGACCCCACCCCCCCTCTCCTTCCCTCTTTCTGCTCTTCCTTTCCCCACCCCTCCCTCATTCTTTCTCTCTCTGCTCTCCCCTTCCCTCACCCCTACCTTACCAATAATTGTCACTAATTGTCCTCATATCAAACTTGAGTACATGGGATTCATGCTTCTCCATTCTTGAGATGCTTTACTAAGAATAATGTGTTCCAATTCCATCCAGGTTAATACAAAGGCTGTAAAGTCTCCGTTTTTTTTTAATGGCTGAATAGTATTCCACAGTGTACATATACCACAGTTTGTTAATCCATTCCTGGGTTGGTAGGCATTGAGGTTGTTTCCACATTTAAGTATTATTTTTTGATGAATGGATCCACATTTGTTTTAGTATTAGACAAACAATTACACATATTCACTAATACATGAATTGATCAGTTTTTTTGTAAATTTTCTCCTGTCAACATTTGACTGAACCAGGTCCCTTAGGGCAGTTCTTAACCTGTGGGTTGCAACCCACAGGAACTGTATTAAAGGGCCTTGATATTAGGAAGGTTGAGTACCACTGCCTTAGGGGATTCTTTGGCATCTTTAATGAATACCATATTCACTGATGTTTTGTATATTTAAAACTATTCTACGGACATTAGGAGGATATTCTATAAACATGTGAAGGATACCTTAGCTGAATATAAAATTTTTCTTCATATTTTTTCTTTCGGTTTTATTTAAAGAGCTGACTTCATTGAAATATAATACCGACTTTACTTTCTTTCCTTTGATGGGAATTTGAGGATTTTTTCCTAGAGCCCTCAGAATTTATTTTTAGCATCCGATAATTTTATGAGACTATGTCTTGATTTTTAAAAGCTCTAGTAAGTTTTTTTTTTCAGGTACAGATGGTCTTTTAAAAATACAGTTCAAGTTTTCCTTTATTTCCCCCAAATAAGATAAGTCACAGTGTTAAATATTTCCTTTATTCCCACACCCCAAATAAGATAAGTCACAGTGTTAAATATTTATGTAGGGTTCATTTTTTTTAATAGTGTTGCATTTGGAACATTCTGGTACAGATGTGTTTGTTATAATGTGATTTTTGATCTTTTGGATATATACCTAGTAGAGGAATTATAGGATCGAATGGCAGGTCTATTTTTAGATCTTTAAGTATTCTCCAAACATCATTCCAAAAGAACGTATTAGTTTGCATTCCCACCAGCAATGTAGAAGTGTTCCCTTTTCTCCATATTCATGCCAAAAAAGAACAAGTGATCTCATCTCAGGGTGGGCAAGGGACCTGAAGAGAAACTTCTCTGAAGAAGACAGGCACATGGCCTACAGGGACATGAAAAAATGCTCACCATTCTTAATCATCAGAGAAATGCAAATCAAAACTACTTTGAGATATCATCTAACCCCAGTAAGATTAGCCCACATCACAAAATCCTAAAATTAAAATTATTAACTGAAACATTTTCAAATACAAGTGATCTTAGACATCTATCACATTGTGATAATACTGGATAAATACTTTTCCTTACTACTTCCTAGTGATATTTAAATTTTTACTGTAAAACAGTCAAATTATTACTTAATATTTAGTCAGAAAAAGACTATTACAAATGTCTGACTCAACCCTTTGACTCTAGAAAATCCACCTTATATGTCTCTGATCCTCACAAAGGCAGGATTTTCATCACTATGTCGACCTTAGAGCCTGGTCCTCTAGACCAGAGACTGGAGCATAAAAGCTGTTGATAATTATTTTTGGAATGTTGAATAAATATTTATATGTAATTGTGAGAGATATATTTACCATCAATTGTCATAAAGTGTTGACCATCCCTGTATCTGCATACAATATCCAAACTGACTTAATAGTTATTTTACCTTTACAATAGTCTTAAGTAATAGCATAAAGTAAGTTTACACAGACACCTTTATCATCTGTGACAAGGATGAAAAAGGAGGGGACGGTTAACTAGTTTAAGTAGAAAATACTCGTGGGACATCTGATCCCTGAGTCTAAACAATCTTGCCATCACAAACTGAGTATCATGTCAGAGAAAAATAGCAGAGTGAATACCAATATGAATTCACATAGGAAGTAATGCCTATGAACAGCATTTCTGTTTCCGAAGAGCTACACAATAAGGGAAAGAGCACACACCTCAGATTACAAATGATTCAAGAGAGCCATAAAAGAAAAAAGCAAGCTAAAGTGCAATTTAAGGTAACATTCATGAAAGTAGTGTAAATTAGGAATCGGAATTCTTCTGTCTGAAAATTATATGAGAATAACATAAAATCCTGAGATCTCACTTAGGTTTGCTGGGCTGACGTCATGGAGTCACTGAAAATGTTGTAGGAACAAGGACCTACTATGAGATTGTCCCCACAAAAGGGAAAACAGTAAGTCCAGTCAAGTCTGCTGAGCCCTCTGATTTTTTGTTTTGGCTTTATTGGCTCACACCTTATGACACAGCCAGGCACTTTCAAAGACCAGGGAAAGAGAGAGCTCCTGAGAATGTGTGTCTCAGCCAAGACATTTAGTCTTTCAGAACAAGCTAGAAGCACTCTCACACCCAGGATCTCAGTCTTGTGACGACCTTTTGTGAATTTTCAAGTTTAAGAGACAAGCTTTCATTACACTGAATAAGCTTCACACCTGGAAGGAAGCCGTGAAACCCTTGCTAAGCTCTCAGTGGAAAAAACATAGGTTACACAATATGAAGTTTAATGATAAACTCTTCTGTTGTAATATTTTTGCCTGTTAATTATCAAGAAGTGTTTAATCACTAAGTGCACTGTACACTATGTATATGTTTACTGGGTCAGCTATCAAGTTACCTAAAAAGAGGAAATTAAAATTCACAGAACATATCTGATTTTGTTTTTGGAAGTTTGCTACTTTATCTTTCCTTAAGTGTCTTTTTTCAATAAAATCTTTAAAGATATATAGATAGAGAGATAGCGAGATAGATAGATAGATAGATAGATAATAGGTATACATAGTCAATTTCTATTTTCACATTGTAATTAAAACGTTAGCATTTATCATTTATTCATGATATGTTTTTGCAGAATTTAACTTTTCTTCCCCCTCTTTTATATTGAACTATTTGAATTGACATTTTGACCATTCATGACATACAAGAATAGCAATTGATTTTGCCTAAAACGAATACAAAATATCAAGATTATGCAGAATACACCCAAATTTGATATTTTAGTATAAAAACCACACTTGTATGAGACTTCGCAGAAGGAAGGGATGAACAAAAACAGATGCTTTCTCTCTCCTCTCTTTCCCCACCTACTTCATTCCTATATAATATGAAACAATCAATTTTGTAGTTTACCAATAAGATAAACACATCTGTCAACATATATTCAAGGCCAAAACATATTCTCTTATGAAATATTCACAAAACAACATATAATGAGACCTATTACATGTTAATTTAATTTGCTGGACAGTGGAAAATATTTTTGGCCTCTTGGGAAATTCTCTGAAACATAATTCCTTGACTAATGTGTCATTTTCTTCAAGGAAAAAGAATCACACTCTAAAACTGAAAATGCCTTCTCACTAGTTTTTATAGAGTTCAGAAAGTCAAGACTTTTTTTTATTATTAAATCATAATTGTGTACATTGGTGCAATCATGGGGCACAATGTGCTGACTTTATATACAATCTGAAATATTTTCATAGAACTATTTTTAACTTCAAGTTTAAAAAGTAGCGAGGTGTTAATAAAAGGCCACACAATGACCACACTGAGACTGGACGTGGATAAACAATAGGAAAAACATTTCTAAGGCAGTTGTTTCCAGCTACGCAAACAATATGTGGGAGACATAAACTTTATGGGCTAACATAAGAAGAAAAATCATTAGACTTGGTGTAAGAGTAGAGAAATTAGCAACATTGACTTAAAAATGCCTGCAGAAAACATAAGCCCCCTAAAGTGAAGTTTTATCCCTTGCAATTACATGTGCTTACTGCAGGAAACCACTTCAACAGATAGTTGAAGAAGTCAGAGAGAATAAGTTGCCGTAGTAGCCTAAACAGTCATCAGACATGAGCAGGTGAATCCAGACAAACAGCAAATAGAAGTGATTGTCAATAGGTTATCTATTTCACCAATTTCTCATTCCATAAATGCCATTGGCAGATAACCCTGAACTTTAAATGAGCTTTTTGCACAAAATAAATAGGGTCTCTCATTCTCAGATGGAGAGCTCACATTTCTTTGCCAAACACCATCCCAAAATGACCCTGGAAGAGGAAGGTGGGGAAATGTACAAGGCAAGAAAAGCGTAAATAGAACAGGGAGTCAACACTGTCATTCTTCTAAGGCGCGATGCGGTTACATTTCAGGGGCCCATTATTTTATATAGCATTAAGAAGAAAAAAAGGACAATCTATAACAAAATATTTTCATATAATATAGAGTTTTAATTTTGTTCTTATCTTGAAAGCTCTTTCAGAATTATTTTGACAAAGATTTTTTATCATTAATGTTTTTCATTGATGAACAAAAAATAAAATACGAACAAGTTAGAGATTGGCCAAAAGAGGGCAATTAAAGATACTCTCCCGACAGTAAGTATTACTGTGAATAAATACAGTATTTGTGCTCTGTTTCTATGCTATTTTCTATACATAGTAACTTGTCTTTATCACCAAATCATAATAAATAATCTCTTGACCATATTTCAAAAGGCAGTTAAATATACAGCATATAGTTTAACTGCAGCTGAAAAGATGGAAATATGAGCAGCAAGGGCTACGTTTATTTTGCAGATAAGCTATGACAACTGTAAAATAATTGCTGCCTAACTCGTAACAGAAGTATCCTCAATCCCAAGAAAACAAAAGCTAAATGGTTTTAAAAAATGATGTCTTAGGTGAAAAATAAGAATGGTAATGATAACTTCAAAATATATGTATATCAAGCAGTTAACAACTTAGGAACTCTAAGAAACATTGTTTTATGAGCTTCTCATAAACACTTTTGCTTTGAAGCCCTCTGTCGTGAAAAAAAAGCACATTTTCACTGTACCCACCAGAGTGGCTAAAATGATTAACGATGCTTCAATGATGATTAGGCCAAGCAACATAACTTCTTTATGAATCTATTGGGGCTGTAAAATGGCACCAATACTCTTGAAAATAGTTTGTATGGATATAATTTAGTGAAATATACTCTCACTGCTTGGCCCAGTGTTTCCATCCCTAAAGATGGGAGTGCACAAATCTACCCAAGGACTTCCCACGAGCACTCAGCCACTCACAGTGACAGTATTATTATCAGCCAGCCTCAGACATCAAGGGGTGAATGGAATATTAACATGGAAATACTGGGAAACACGACAGAGAATGAACTACAGTTAAACACAACAATGTGTGCAAATCTCACAGAAAGTATAAAAGCATATTGAGTGAAAGAACTCAGACACAAAGTAGTGTAAAATCACTCAGTGAACTATTCAATTGCAGATAAATCTAATAAAACACGGAAGTCAGAATCTCAAAATAACAAATATTTGGGGGGATGGCATGTCTATTTAATTGTTTTCTCTTTAAAATAAATTTTAGGATAACTAGCAATACAAAAAGTGCAAGATTTCCCAATCCAGTCTAGCAATGTGAACAACATTCATTTAGACACATTATTAGTAAAGTATGTTTGTGGGCATCAATGAAAACTGTAAGCAGCATACAAATTAGTTAACTGGATTTTATGGGAAAATTACTTATGAATTTTATCCTTTCCCCCAAATAGCAACCTACCCTTTTTAAAAATACTATGAAAATCTGGAACAACCTGTACTATACATAAATTCAGTAATTAGTGTTACAAAGGCAATTTTGTCTGCATGTATTATGCTGGTTGCTTTTCCACTTCGCATGTCTGCTTTCCCTGGAGAAGCGGGCACTTCCCTTCTCCGCCCCCTCCTCAGGCTACCTAACTACAGGGAGTTGCATAACATTTTGAAATGAGCAGGGGCTTTAATCTCATGATACCATTTTCAGAATATTTTCTTAAGAGCAAGCACTTTTAAGACTATGTAAGGTAATATAATTTAAAAATAATAAAATATGGAAAAGAGTCTAACCATTCAAGATCTGGGGAGCTAGTTAGGAATGATAGTGTTACCATTCTATAGGATACTCAGCAATTGGAGTTAAAAAGGTAGACATGTTTGTGCCCTTTATTTAAGGAAATAAATTGTCCTTTATTTAAGGAAGAAAACATCAAGAGGCTAAAAGATATGTGGAATGATCTCATACATGTTATACACGTAACTATCAATGTCTGAGAGTTGTCTGTCAAATGGCAGTGATTATCCCCAGAGGATATAAACAGCAGAGCAATTTCCGCTACAGTTTCAAACTTTTACATTAAGTAAGAATTATATTTATTCAGCAAAATCACAGGTCATAACTCTGTTTTCAAATCAAAAATAGCATGAATTAAAACTTAAAAATAGTCATGAAAAGCTTATCTTATCAATAATCCTTGACTTGCTACTTAACAAATCAACAGTGAAAATTGTTTTGCTGTGCTGTTTTTTTCTAACTTCTTCAGGAAAGGATCTAATTTCATCATAAAATGATTAAACATTATTTAAAGTGTCTTTATAAAAAAGTATTAATTGTGTGAATAATCACACAATTTCCATGTTTCTGTTTCTCAAAGAATTCTATAATCAGACATAACCACAGGGACAGATCAATGAGGAATGATTTTATAATTGGCCACATCAATCGAGAAACTTATTGCTCTATAATACATATTTCTATTTCTCCATCTCTTAAGTACATATCACAAATTACCACATAAGCCATTTATAAATGATACATTCTATTTTTATATCCATCTAGGCTACTCATTGTGCTCCCAAGTATTTATTCTGTATTTATTTATAGTATATTTCATTAAGGCAGGTGACTTCCTGCCTGAAATTAAATAAGGTGCACTTTATCTATCTTTTTGTTTAATGTTAGAAGAAAATACTTACACACTAAAGGGAAAGAGAAGTTTTACCTGATTCTATCAATTGCTCATTTTTTCAGCACCTCTGAGACCCCAATTGCTAGCGTTAGCCATTCAGATTTATGTGTCACGGGCTCAGACCACCAGGGGACTCAACCCTGGAGAAGCCAAGCAGTCATTACCTGCAGCAAAATGTTTCTAATGGGAAGAGCAGAGTGCAATGGAACCCTGGGGATAATTTCCCAGAAATGACCAGAGTTAGATGGATGAAACTCAAAGAAATAATTTTCTAAGGGCTTTTGAAGAGCCTAAAATACAGTCTCATTCATAATCATAACTGTCCAAACAAAAATGAGATATCACCTTCATTTATAAAATCATTCTTTAGAAAATAAATCACCTACAATGCATGTTTATTGGATAGTGATACAAACCAAGTTGCAGAGCAGTGACTATGCTAAAATTACACATAGAAAATCATTTATCTATATCAACACAGGGGAAGGGATAGTAAAAGAAAACTCCCTCAGAATAATTGGTACCACAGTAGACAAAAAAGCTGATACAGAAACAATTCATGGCAGTTGATGAATCTACTTCCAATACAGTGAATTGATCTCAAATTTTTCTTTTGGTTTTTGTTTTATTTGGGGAGAGAGCCAGGGGCATGGGTTCTCCATTATTTGAGATTGCTCCAGTAACTAAGATTTTTTGTGTGTCTATAGGAGGAAGTGTATACCTCTATCCCATTAGCTTGAAAAAAGCCAGAAGAAGCAACTGAGAATAACAACACTAGCATTAACATAAGTTAAATACCCATTCTCTATGTCTGTCCTCTTTGGTTGTTTGATTTTTATGGAAACACTATGCATAGGAGAAAATAATGTAACACTGTGAGACTAAGGAGGACTTATTTTTACCAAAATGAGAAAAAAGGTTCAAGCCAAAAAAAGGTGCATATACAACCCAAAACAAGATCATAGGCAATTATAAAAAAACATAGATCCTACGAAGTATGTCAGGTACATATATCCACGAATGTGGAACTTAGAAAATTATTTACAAAAACATCTTACATCAAACTGTTTGGACCTAAAACATAATTAAACAGAAAAATATAAGCCAAGATTTTATCATCAAAGTCTGCAGAGATTTCTATGATCATTTATTGACTATAATGTATAAAAAGGAAAATATAAAAACACATCAAATTACAGACATTCAAAACATAGTTCGAAGTTTCATAAACATAGAAAATAAATGTTAAATTTATATTTTACAGTTGGAAAATGTTGGGACTAGCCCCAAACTACTCTAAGTTCTTTCCCAGTGACTGGTGGAAATGAGAGGATGAGGGAAAAATAAGAATCAAGACACAAGAAGAAAGTCTTGGAAAGCTGGCCAGGGGGAGGGGGGCGGGGGGGGCCTTCCACCTCCAAATGTGAGGACCCGTGAAGAGCCCCTCACTCCGGGCTACATCACTGTTTAAATCATCCATCTAATCAGGAAGGCTAAGCTCTTATGTCATAGTTCTTGCTGGGCTTGCATTTTCTAATGAAACTATTTCTTTAACTACCTTAATCAGTTGATGTACCTTTTATGTTTATTACTACTCTAAGTCATTTATGATCTTAACACAAACAGCAGGGACAGGGAACACAGTCCAGGAGCAGGATGTCACAGCAGACCCCAATCAGACCAGGCACACAGATCTCAAGAGTGGTGATAAAACCTCTGGGTAGACTTGTGGACAGACAAGCTGGCACTACTGCTGATACCGAGAAAAGAAGAAAAGAGATATTTTTTCCTTATCTTCCTGAGAGACCTTTTCTCTCTTTACCAGATTTAGGTGCTCACCCTGTCTCCAGCACATTCTGCACCCCCTCACTATTTTCCTAACTCCACAAAGGCACAGACTCTCCCTGAGAGGGAAGCAAGCCTTGTCTCTCAGTGCTCGGTGACCTCTGAGCCGAGTCACACCAGGAGAAAGGTGAAGCTCTAGCAAGACAGTCTGCTCAAAAATGCCAGGCTTCAGGCTATCATACTTTGCAACAGAATTGAGATTCCTGTTATCACTTCTGCAGTCTGAATGCATACATGCTTTTCTCTAATCCACTTCTCTCTTATCTCTGTTCCCTTTTGCTCATCATCTGCAATCATTGTCTTAATTAAATTCCTAATTTACTTATAATAAACAATTGAAAGGTGGGCTTAAGCTTATTAAATCATTATTTATAGCAATGCAAGCACATCAAGATATGGCTCTTCCCTTAAGTACCCACAAGTCTACCCACAGGAAAAGGCAATTCTTACAGGGTATTTCAAAGTACAGTGGGATGTTCAGTCAAATATAGTCATTTTCAAATGTTTAAATTTTGTGTTAGACAAATTTAACTTCTCCCTTACTATCTCTTTTTCTCATCTTCAGTGGAAACTACAAAGCCTGTTACTTAAGTATAAGCCTGTTACTAAATTCACTCCTTTACATGTTAACTCATCTGGGGAGTAAAGTACTTTGACCAGTTCTCTGATTTGTATTTCAAGTTGAGAAGTAATGACAATGAGCATACACCATCTCCTGTGTGTAACATCTAAATTCCTGATGAATAACGAAGAGATGATAATGAAAATGGATTTGTGTATAATGGATGCAAAGAAGATATCATTTCAAACAAATTACAGTTTTGTATAGCTGTATACATAATTTCATTCTCACAATATTCTGCTCTCCTAGAGATACTTAGCATTATGGAATTCAGAAAGAAGGGACAAAGTTTACAAGCTATGGAATAAAAAACATAATATGTACAGGAGTTCCAGATATAAGAGAATGAGAAATAACTAAATTCCGTCTAATTCCTAAAGTAGTGAGGAAAAAGAGGGGAAGGGAAGGTAAGTGGTCCCCCATGGTTCCCCTTGGGGTGGAAATGGATGGACTGATGGGGCATCAGACAGGGAATGTCTTATACCATAGTCCTCTGCGCTTGAGTTGATCACAGTGAAGCAGCAATGGCAGTGTGTTGGGGCTAGGCCAATGGTTCTCAACCTTCCTAATGCCACAGCCCTTTAGTACAGTTCCACAGGTTGAGAACCACTGGCTAGACAATGAAAAGACCTGATTAAGTTCTTATGAACTTGTGACAGTTAATTTTATGTGTCATCTAGACTGGCCTTAGAGTTCTCAGATTAAACACTGTTCATGAGTATATCTGTGAGGGAGTTTCCGAATAACATTAGCATTTATTTTTGTGGTGGCTATTTTTGTATGGACATATAACAACTGTGCATATCCATAAACATATCCATATACATACACACACACATATGTGAGGTTTGACCCATATATATATATTCAACGTTTCCTAAAAGTCCCTCCCAAAGTCACTATATTAGGGAAAATGGGAAATTACAGGTAAATGTGCCTTTATTTACAAAATACTCATTACTAAATTTTACAAAATATTTACAAAACATTCTCTATGTGTTGGTCACCTCTTTGTAAAATTGCATAATGAATATTACAGAAATAAAAATACATTTAGCTACAATTTTCCATTTTCCCTATGTATGGCAACTTTAGGATTACAGGGAAAGTCAATCTAATTCACTGACATCCAATCCTTCACCAACTTAATGACTTTTAAAAAATCTTTCCTTCTAGCAATTTTGCAATATACAATACTTTGTTAAATTAACTGTGCTTGCCATGAATTGCAATAGAACAGTGGTCCCCAAACTTCTTGGCACAAGAGACCAGTTTTATGGAAGGCATGACCTTAATGGTTTTGAGGAGTACTGATGACATATTTAGTAGGTTGTTCCTCAATTTTAGTGTGTCTGATGCTTTCCTAATTATTAAACTGGGATTATACATTTGGGTGAAGAAGAGTGTACTAGTGACTTGGCAAAATTTGTATCAACCCAGAGCCTGTGAACTTTACCTCATTTGCAAATAGGGTTCTCATAAGGTCTTTGTCATCGGGTTAAGATGAGCTAATACCAACAATGGATTAGAGTATGTTCTAAAACCAATGAATGGCGTTCATACCAACATGTAGCAAGTAGAATAAATATAACAGGTGGCTCATGCCTATAATCCTAGCACACTGGGAGGTCGAGGCAGGAAGATCACATGAATCAGGCATTTGAAAGCAGATTGTGCAAGAGTGATACCCCTCCATCTCTATTAATAATAGAAAAGTTAGCTGAGTATTGTGGCACATGCCTACAGTCCCAGCTACTTGGGAGGCTGACACAGGAAGATCATTTGAGCCCAGGAGTTTGAGATTTCAGTGAGCTTCAATGATGCCATTGCACTCTACCTGGGGTGACTCTGTCTCACTTACATACATACATGCATACCAATATGTGGGGAATAGCTAGAAAAATTATAAAGGAAAAGAGCAGTAAAGCATAAGGAGTAAGAGCCTGCCTCCTTATCTTGGAAGCTGAAGATAGCCACAACAATAGAATGCTTAGCCAGTTTTGAACAAGTTAAAAGATGAGGTTAGATAGCAGCCATTTGAGTTGTTGGAATAGATCAGCAGAATAGTTTGAAAGGTAAATAACATCTCCCCCCTCTTACAGTATATGTTCCCTTTTAAAAGATAATTCTCCATCCATGTAAATATAAAAGAGGTAAAGTCTCCATATTTTTTAAGGCTGCATAATATTCCATAGTATACATATACCATGATTTATTAATCCATTCATGGGTCAATGGGCACTTGGGCTGCTTCCATGACTTGGCAATTATGAATTGGGCTCAATAAACATCAAATCTAATTAGAGTAGAGTATAAATGTCTT
>CAUYON010067126.1:0-19661 GCA_963573935.1 Arctocebus calabarensis | reverse complement strand
CTCCCTTTCCCCTTTCCCTGTATTCCTATGCTATAATTGGGTTTTAGCCTTCATATGAAAGCTATAAATTAGCTTCATATTAGGGCTGAGTACATTGTGTTCTTCTTAGCAAAGTATCTCATATACTGGATTTTAATTTGCATGTATAGTGATAAGAGCAAATACTTCAAATATCATCAGAGTAGGAAAACGGATGGTATTTTAATTTGGACTCTGCATATATGTTCTTGTATCAAAAGCCTAATTTTAGAGCTTTCTACCACAGAATGAATAGAAAAAAAGGGGTTAATTTATTAGGTGGAGTGATCATCCCAATTCCAAGGAGGAAACTGATCTGTTTCTATACATTGGAGGCAAGCTATGTTGACATCCCATGGAATTCTTTGAGATGCCTCTTAGTAATTCCATGCCCAAGAGTAAAAGTTGATGGAATCACCAAAACAGAGTAGGATGACTCTTTGGGAATGAAGTTTTAGTTCACTCCACCAGGTTCTCATAGAGGTGGGGGGAGATATAGAGGATATCAGTCATGCCTTTGTGTGACCAATTGTAGAAATGAGAACTGTAGCAGTTTCGGACATTTTATTTCCTATTTGTTTGTATGCTTTCATTTCTACATTCTAACCATTTTCTTCTTTCTCCTGTCCATTTAAGTTTATATATAAGTTAGTGGAAGTTGACTTTATAATTGGTATTCAATTGGTATAATTGAATATTCAACAAAATGTTCAATGGGATTTTGAATTTGAGGAATAATTAATAAATTCAGAAATGTATACGATAACTCTTGATCGTATTGCATCAATTGTGCATCTTGTTCATTTGGAGAAAAGGGTGAAAATTCCTTTAATTCTAAGAAATAATCAAGTTGTTTTGCTTTTTTTATGGTATTTCAAAGGTGTGTAAAAGGGTGCTTATGGAAACTGAATAGTGAAGGGTATGAACTATGCTGGTAATCAACTTATTGCATCTTAGCTACAAATTCATCCTTTTTTACCTGTTCTATGAAAATGGGAATGGGCTCTTTAAATATCACTTTTATTTCCAACTGCCTTGATGCTAAAGTTTGTTAGTAGAAGTCACAGGAAAGATATTGCAGGAAAAATGTTTCCGTTTTCCAGTGGAAGTAAAATTCACCTAACACATTTTAACCATTTAAAAATGTTCAGTGGATTCTAGTATGTTCATAATATTGTGCAACCATAATCTCTAACTCTGGAACATTAGAACTCAGACACTCTATTAATTAGTCATTCCTTATTTCCTCTTTTCTACAGTCACTGAAAACCACTTATTTGCTTTCTGTCTCTATGGACTTGATTATTTTAGACATTTTATATAAAAGTAATCAGACAATATACGGCCTTTTCCTTCTGGTTTATATCACTTAGAATAATATTTCCCAGTTGTTTCCATCTGTTTTGTAGCATATTGGCACTTCATTTCTTCATTTATTAATTTATTTTAAAACAAATTTTATTGCATATTTTTGAGGTTTACTAATTTCTTAATAGTATTATTATTTATGAACTTTTAATATTATTTCATTAAACTATTTGCTTATTTTTGTCAGCCCTACATTGTTTAGATTGCTGTTGCTTTGTAGTAAATTATGAAATTGGGAAGCGTGTGAGTCTTCCAATTTTGTTCTTTTTTTTCAAGACTCTTTTGTCTATTTTGTCTTCTTTGCAATTCCTTATAAATGTCAGGATTAGCTTGTACATTTCTGCAAAAAAGGCAATTAATATTTTGATAGGAATTACATTGAATTTATAGATCAATTTTCAGATTTATTGCCATCTTAATCATGGAAATTCTTCTAATCGTGAACAAAGATACTTTTTCCATTTTTAGATCTTCCTAAATTTCTTTTAGAAATATGAGGATTGTCTGTAAAGTATCCAGCCATGTACTATGAAAAATAGAGACATACATGGCTGGATACTTTACAGACACCTCTGGTATATTGTAATTGTTACTGCAAATGTCATATACTTCTTTGATTAAACTTATTCCTAAGTATATTGTTTTTATTTTTAATTTATTTTCATTTTTTAAATTGTTTTAAGTTCAGTGAAAGTACAAAGAATTAGGTTACACTGTTGTATTTGTTAGGTAAAGTCCCTCTCATAGTTGTGTCCTGCCCCCAAGAGGTGTGCCATATACCATAAGCCTCCTTCTCCCTCCCTCCTCCCCTCTCTCTACTCCCTTTCCCCCTACTCCACACCTTGAATTAATTTGAGTTTTTCACTTATGAGGGTATGTACTAGATTGTTTCCTGGCTTCATATTAGAATTGAATACATTGGATTCTCGATTCTCAATTCTTGAGTGATACTTTACTAAGAAAAATGTGTTATACTCTATCTAGGGTAATACAAATGATGTAAAGTCTTCATCTTTTTTAATGGCTGAATAGTATTCCATGGTATACATGGCATTAAGTTGTTTCCACATTTTTGCAACTATAAATTGAGCTGTGATAAACAGTCTAGTGCAAATGTCCTTATGATAAAATGAGTTTTTTTTTTTCTTCTAGTAGGTGCTGAAAAGCTTTTGCACAGCTAAGGACACAAGTAAAGCAAAAAGACAACCTTCAGAATGGGAAAAGATACTTGCAGGGTGTGTATCTGACAAAGGGTTGATAACTAGAATCTACAGAGAACTCAAATTAATCATCAACAAAAAGCAAACAAACCATCTACCTCTGGGCAAGAGATATGAACAGAACCTTCTCTGATGAAGACAGAGACAGACATTTGAAAAAATGCTCATTGTCCATGATCATCAGAGAAATGCAAATCAAAACTATCCTGAGATATCACCTAAACCCAGTGAGAATGGCCTACAGCACAAAGTCTCAAATCTACAGATGCTGGTGCAGATGTAGAGAAAATGGACCACTTTAGACTAGTAATGGGACTGCAAACTAATACAACCTTTTTAGAAGGAAGTATGAAGAATCCTCAGAGAGTTCAAATTAGATATCCCATTTGATCCTACAATCCCATTACTGGTATTTTATTTTTTGATGTTATTATAAATGGGATAGGTTTCTAAACTCCATTTTTGAATGTTTTATCCTAGTGTGTAGAAATACAACTGATTTTTGTGTTAGTATTGTATCCCGTAACTTTGCTGAATTTATTTATTCCAATTTTTTTTGTGTGAATTATCTAGGATTTTCTATACGATCATGCAATCTATGAATAAAGATTTTACAAAATTTTTTTTGCTTGATTTTCCTCATCAGTCTACCAAAATATTTGTCATTTTTGTTTATCTTTTGTTTGACACTAAATATTTATTTTTTCCAACTGGTCTTACTTTGGTTTATTGTTTTTTTTAAATTTTATTTTGGGTTAATATGAGGGTACATACAATTAGGTTACTTTGTGTTTATAAGGTGAAGTCTGATTTGTAGTGGAGTCCTTCATCCAGGAAGAGGCCCTTATACCCATGGTTTGTATCTGTTAGGCAGGAACTTACTGAATTCTCTCTTGATTATCTTTTAAAAGAATCAACTCTTAGTTTTGTTGATCTTCTCTACTTTTTTTCCTATTCTTAATTTTTAAAAATCTTCACTTTAAGCTTTATTATTTCTACTTTTTGTTTTGGTATAGTTTTCACTTCTTTTTTTGGTAACTTAAGGTAAAAGTTTAATTTATTTAGTTGAGATCCTTTTTCTTTTTTAATGTAGGCATTATAAGCATAAACTTCTCTATGCACACTTTTTACTGTATCTCATAACCTGTGGTATGATGATTTTCCTTTTCATTTCTCTCAAGGTATTTTATGTTCTTTTTGTTTACTTCTTTGATCTACTGTTTTTTTTTAAAGAATATGTTATTTATTTTTAACATATTTTTTAATTTTCCAGTTTTCTTTCTGACACTTATGTCTAATTTTATTTTCCTATGGCCAGAAAAGATACTTTGCATGATTTACATCTTTTAAAAATTAATGAATCTTATTTCTGACCTAGGTAGCCTATGATCTACCTTGGAGAATGTTCTAAGTTCTAAGTGCCCTTAAGAATGTGTATTGTGCTATTTATGTCTATCAGGTCTAGTTGGTTTATAGTGTTATTGGAGTTTTCTATTTCCTTATCAATCTTCTGTCTAGTTGTTCTATCTATTTTTGAAAATGGGATGTTGAAATTGCCAAGTATTATTATTGAACTACTTTATTCCTTAATTCTGTTGGGTTTTGCTTCATTTATTTTGGGACTCTGTTGTTTGGCACATAGATGTGTATAATTGCTGCAATTCCTGAGGGATTTACCTTTTTATTGTTATATAATATTCTTCATCTCTTGTAAC
Organism: Arctocebus calabarensis; assembly: GCA_963573935.1. Classification (NCBI taxonomy): domain Eukaryota; kingdom Metazoa; phylum Chordata; class Mammalia; order Primates; family Lorisidae; genus Arctocebus; species Arctocebus calabarensis. The sequence continues at coordinate 15,340 of CAUYON010067126.1, read as the reverse complement.
AATTTTTAAAGTCTTTCTTGCCTGATATGTATTAGTATAGTCATACAGTAGTTCTCCCTTATCTGTGGGGGATATGTTCAAGACACCTATTGAATGCCTGAACATGGATCGTACCAAACCCCATCTACACTATATGTGATGGTCTACTGATAACCAAGATAGCTACTAAGTGACTAGAGGGTAAATACGACGTTCATTGTGGATATATTGGGCAAAAGGATGATATACATTTTAGGCAGGGCAGTATCATGAAATTTCATTATACTACTCAGAATGATATGCAATTTAAAACTTGTAAGTTATTGTTTCTGGAATTTTCCATTTAATATTTTCAGACTGTATATGAATCACAAGTATTTAAAAGCATGGATAAGGAAGGACCAGTATACTAATACACTATATACTAATACAATACAATGTCAATTCCTTTGCTTACTATTTTCATGGAGTATTTTTTTCCATTCTTTCATTTTCAACTTCTTTGTGGTTTTGGTTTTAATATGAGTATCCTATAAACAGAATATATGTGTTTTCCTTAATTCATTTTGGCACTTTATGTCTTTTAATTAGAAAGTTTAATATATTTACACTACATTACTGCTAAGGAAGGACTTCTGTTATTTTGGTGCTTGTTGTTTCATGTCTTATATCTTTTCATTACTCAATTATTCTGGTATTGCCTTCTTCTGTGTTATATGGATATTTTTAATATATCATTTTGATTCTTTTTCTTTCTTTTTAGTATATATTTTTGGTTATTTTCTTAGTCTTGCTTTGAGGATTACGATTAACATCTTAATTTATAATAATCTAGTTTAAATTAATACTAATGTAATTTCAAGAGTACAGTTGTTCCTCTGTATCCATGAGAGACTGGCTCTAGGACTACCCCCTGCCCTCACAATACTAAGATCTGTAGATGCTCAAGTCCCTCAGATAAAATGGTATACTATTTGCATAACCTATGCATATCCTCTTACATAGTTTAAATTAATCCCTAGATTACTTATAATTTCTAATACAATATAAATATAAATGCTATGTAAATAGTAGTATCTGTATTTTTATATGTATTGTTTTAGTATTATTTTTATTTATTTATTTATTTTTTAGAGACAAGAGTCTCACTTTGTAGCCCTTGGTAGAGTACTGTGGTGTGACAGCTCACAGCAACCTCCAGCTCTTGGGCTAAGGTGATTCTCTTGCCTCAGCCTCCCAAGTAGCTGGAAATACAGGCACCTGGCTACAATGCCCTGCTATTTTTTTATTGCAGTTTGGCCGGGGCCAGATTTGAATCCACCACCCTCAGTATATGGGGCCTGTGCCCTACTCCCTGAGCCACAGGAGCCACCCAAGTTTTAGTATTATTTTTTAGCATTTTTTTCAAATATTTTTAATCTACAGTTGATTGAATCTGTGGATGAATAACCCATGGATACTGAAAGCTTACTGTACACAAAATCTTTGATCTGATATAACTCTGTCCCATGTTATCTTGTTATTCTCACAATTTATATCTTTATATATTGTGTATCCACTAACATAAATTTATAATTTCTTTATGTAGTTGTCTTTTTTTTTTTTTTTTTGTGAGACAGAATCTCTCTATGTCGCCCTCAGAAGAGTGCCATGCGTCATAGCTCACAGTAACCTCAAAGTCTTGGGGTTGATTCTCTTGCCTCAGCCTCTCAAGTAGCGGAACTATATAGGTGCCTGCCACAAGGCCCAGCTATTTTTTTGTTGCAGTTGTCATTGTTGTTTTAGCTGGCCTGGGCTGGGTTCCAACTCATCTGCGCCGATGTATGTGGTCGGCCCTGTAACCATTGTGCTACAGGCGCAAACTTATGTAGTTGTCTTTTGAATCTTATAACTAAATTAATGTATATTTAATTTATGTATTAATATAAAAATATTACTATCAACCTTATATTTATTTTCTCATCTACCATTACTGGTATTCTTTATTTCTCTGAGCAAATTTGTGTTATTTTAATGACCTTTCATTTCATTCTGAAGGACTTCACAATTTTCACTAGCATTGTTTATAGGGTAGCGCTATTAGCTATGGGTTCTTTGTTTTTGTTATTCCTCTGAAAAATATCCAGGGATGTCTTAATTTTTACTTTATTCTTGAGTACAGTTTTGCTGGATATAGAAATGTTGGTTGGCTTTTTTCCTTAGCACTTTTTTATATTAAAATAAATAGTTTAATAATTGTATATTGGTTAAAAATGACAAATCACTAAGCTAAATGAATAGCTAGAGTTATTACAAAATATAGTAAAATATCTTTTAAAAATTACATTATTAGGCAAAGTGAGGGAAGATACTTATTATTAGTAGTTTTCTTATTAAATCATAAACACATAGATCATGTATACATTAATGCATTTATGTGTGCTGATTTCATATAGAATTAGGAATGCTTACATCACACTGGTTAATATATACCTCATCTCCTTTACTTAATTATTGTGTTAAGACATGTATACTCTATATTAATAGATCCGACATGTGCCCTTGCATTATGCATCATAGGTGTGATCCCACCATTCACCCTTCTTCAATCTGTCCTCCCCACTCCTTTCCCATTCTCCCCTCCTCCATCCTTCATCTTGGGCCATAGTTGTGATCTATTTTTCATATAAAAGTGTGAGTGATTATACATTGGTTTCATAATAGTACTGAGTACATTGGATATTTTTTCTTTCATTCTTGAGAAAGTTTACTAAGTAGAATATATTCCAACACCATTCATGTAAATGTAAAAGAGGTAAAATCTCCCTCTTTTTTAAAGTCTGCATAATATTCCATGGTATACATATACAATAATTTATTAATCCAGTCATGGATCAATGGGCACTTGGGCTTCTTCCATGGCTATTATGAATTGAGCTGCAATGAAAAATCTGGTGCAAATATCTTTGTTATAAAGTGATTTTTGGTCTTTTGTATATACACCTAGTAGAGAAATTGCAGGATCAAAGGGCAGGTCTACTTTCAGATCCCTGAGTATTCTCCATACTTCTTTCTAAAAGGGACATACTAGCTTGCAGTGCAGAAGTGTTCACCCACCAGCAGTGCAGAATTGTTCCCTTTTCCCCACATTCACGCCAACATTTGTAGTTTTGGGATTTTGTTATGTGAGCCAGTCTTACGGGAGTTAGAAGATATCTCTAAGTGGTTTTGATTTGCATTTCTCTGATGATTAAAGATGATGAGCATTTTTTCATATGTCTGTAGGCCATGTGCCTATATTCTTCAGAAAAGCTTCTGTTCAAGTCCCTTGCCCACAATGAAATGGGATTGCTTGTTTTTTTCTTATTAATAATTTTGAGTTCTCTGTGGATTCTGGTTATCAAACCTTTGTCAGATATCTTCTCCATTCTAAGGTCTATCTCCTTGCTTTACTTACTGTGTTCTTTGCTGTGCAGAAGCTTTTTAATTTGATCAGATCTCAGTAATGTATTTTTGGTGTTGCTTCAATTGCCCTGGGGTCTTCCTCATAAAGTATTCTCCCAGGCCAATTTCTTCAAGTATTTCTCCTGCACTCTCTCCAAGAATATTATTGTTTCATGTCTTAAGTTTAAATCTTTTATCCAGTGAGAGTCAATTTTTGTTAATGGTGAAATGTGGGGGTCCAGTTTCAGTCTTCTACAAGTCATGAGCCAAATTTCTCAGGACCATTTGTGAAATAGGGAATCTTTCCCCCAATTTATATTTTTGATGGGTTTATCAAACATCAAAAGATGATAAGTGTTTGGGTTTATCTCTTGGTTCTCAATTCTGTTCCATACATCTACCTTTCTATTTTTGTGCCAATACCATGCTGTTTTGATCACTATAGATTTATAGTATAGTTTGAAGTCTGGTAGCTTGATTCTTCCTGATTTGTTTTTATTTCTGAGTAATGCCTTGGCTATTCAAGGCTTTTTCTGTTTCCATGTACAACGAAGAAATATTTTTTCCAGATCTTTAAAGTATGACAGTGGTGCTTTGAATGGGATTGCATTAAATTTGTAAATTGCTTTGGTTAATATGGACATTTTAGCAATGTTGATTCTTCCTAGCCACGAGCATGGTATGTGTTTCTATTTGTTAACATCTTCAGCTATTTCTTTTCTCAGAGTTTCATAATTCTCTTTATAGAGATCTTTCATGTCCTTTGTTAGATAAATTCCCAAATATTTCATCTTCTTTGGCACAATCGTAAAGGGAATAGAGTCCTTGACTATTTTTTTTTTTTTTTGCTTGGCTATTATTGGTATATATAAAAGCTACTGATTTGTGAGTATTGATTTTGTATCCTGCCACACTGCTATATACAAACTCTTGATCACTTCTAAGAGTTTTGTAGTTGAGTCCCTGGGGTTTTCCAGGTATAAAATCATATCATCCATGAAGAGTGAAAGTTTGGTCTCCTCTGACTCTATTTGTATACCCTTGACAGCCTTCTCTTGCCTGATTGTGATGGCTAAGGCTTCAATTACAATGTTAAATGGAGACAATGGGCAACTGATTCCTGGTTCCTGATGTGAGTGGAAATGATTTCAATTTTACTCCATTCAATATGATATTGGCTGTGGGTTGGCTGTAGATGGCCTCTATCAGTTTAAGAAAAGTCCCTTCTATACTTATTTTCTTAAGTGTTCTGATCATGAAAGGATGCTGGATATTGTCAAAAGCTTTTTCTGCATCAGTTGAGAGAATCATATGGTCTTAGTTTTTTAGTTTGTTTATGTGATGTACTATATTTATAGATTTACATATTTTGAACCAACTTTGAGACCCTGGTATAAAACCCACTTGGTCATGGTGTATAATTCATTTGATGTGTAGCATGTGTTTGTTAGGATCGTATTGAATATTTTTGCATCTATGTTCATTAAAGATATTAGTCTATAGTTTTCTTTTCTTGTTGGGTCTTTTCCTGGTTTGGGGATCAGGGTGATATTTGCTTCATAGAATGTGTTGGGAAGTATTCCTTCTTTTTTCACTGTTTTGGAAAAGGTTAAGTAATATAGGTACTAGTTCCTGTATAAAGGTGTGGTAGAATTCTGATATGAATCCATATGGTCCCGGACTCTTCTTTTTTGGGAGATTTTGTATAGTTGATTCAATTTCAGTACTAGATATAGGTCTGTTCAGCATTTCCTATTCTTTCTGATTAAGTCTAGAAAGTTGGCATGCTTCCAAGTATTGGTCAATTTCTTTCAGATTTTCGTATATTCTGAGAATAAAGTTTTTTGTAGTATTCATTAAGGATTTTTTAAATTTCTGAGGTGTCTGTTGTTATTTCACCTTTGTCATTTCTGACTGATAATATTATGGACTTAAATTTTCTATTTTTGGTTAAGTTGGCCAAAGTCTTTTCAATTTTGTTGAATTTTTCAAAAAGCCAGGTTTTTGATTCATTGATCTTTTGTTTTTAAGAATAAAAGAGTTAAGCAAGGAATTAAAAGAATAATTCTTTTGTTTTCAAATTCATTTAATTCTGTTCTAATTTTGTTATTTCTTTTCTTGTGCTAGGTTTGGGGTTCGAATGTTTATCCTTTTCCAGTTGCTTAAGACATCCCATTAAGTTATTGACTTCCTCTCTTCCCATTCTCTTGAGGAAGGCTTGCAATTCTATAAATTTTCCTCTTAGGACTGCCTTTGCAGTATCCCACAGGTTCTGATAATTTGGGTCTTCATTATTGTTTTGTTCCAAAAATTTGGCAATTTCCTTCTTAATCTCATCTATGGCCCAGCTATCATTCAACATAGGGTTATTAATTTCCATGTCTTTGTATGAGAATTCAGATACCTGTTATTGGTGAGTTCAACTTTTATTGCATGATGATCTGAGAAAATACAAGGAATAATTTTTATACTTTTAAATTTACTGAGGTTAGCCTTGTGACTTAAGATGTAATCAATTTTGGAGGATGTTCTATGGGCTGATGAGAAAAATGTGTATTCAGTTTTGTTAGGATGAAATGCTCTGTAGATGTCTGTTAAATTCAATTGTTGTATGGTGAAGTTAAGTTCAAAATTTCTTTGCTTAGTTTTTTTATTGGAGGAGCTACGCAACACTGCCAAAGGGGTGTTAAAATCTCCAACTATTATGGTGCTAGAAGATATTAAATTGTTCATGTCTGTTAGGATCTCCCTTATAAATTGAGGCACATTCTGGTTGGGTGCATAAATGTTAATAATTGACATCTCATCATGTTGAGTGTTTTCCTTAACAAATACGAAGTGACCTTCCTTGTCTTTGTTTACTTTTGTTGGTTTAAAGCCTATTGTAATTGAAAATAAAATTGCTATCCCTGCTTTTTTCTGATTTCCCTTTGTCTGGATTACAGATGCCCATACCTTTGCCCTGACTCTATATTTATCATTTAAGGTAAGATGAGATTCTTTTAGGCAGCAGATAGCTGACCTGAATTTTTGTATCCAGTCAGTCAACCTGTGCCTCTTAAAAGGACAATTTAAGCCATCTGCATTAGTTGAGAGTATTGATAAGCCTGGTAGTATTTTGGGTGTCAAGTTTTTTGAAAGTCCAGTGGACATTTTGAATCTTTTCACTGCTGTGGAAATTGGGTTTTGGTCAAGAATTTCAGAGGGAGTTTACTTTGGTGGTAGAGCATTGTGCTGGTCATTATGGAGGATGGGTCTGAGGATATCCTGAAGAGCTGGTTTGGTTTTGGCAAAGTTCTTCATTGTGTGTATGTCATTAATGTATTTAACTTCTTCATCATAAATGAAGCTTAGTTTAGCTGGATACAGGATCCTGGGATGAAAGTTGTTTTGTTTTAGGAGATTGAAGGTCAGTGACTATCCTTTTCTGGCTTAAAAAGTTTCAGCAGAGAGATCTGCAGTCATTCTAATATTCTTCCCCTTGTAGGTTATGATTTTCTTACATCTGGCTGCTTGTAAAATTTTCTCCTTTATATTAACTTTGGAAAGTTAATTACAATGTGTCTAGAAGATACTTTATTTGGGTTGAGTCATGCTGGGGTTCTGAAACAGTCTGTTATCTGAATTTCAGTGTCTCTTGCTGTGCTTGGGAAGCTCTCCTCAATTATCTCTTGGAGTAGAGTGTCTCTGCCTTTCAGATCATCCTCTTCTCCTTCAGGGTTTCCTATGAGGTGAATGTTGGCTCTTTTGGAATGGTCCTACAATTCTCTCAGGGAACGATCCATTTTTGCTCTCCACTTCTCTTCCTCTCTGAGTGTTTGCGAGTGTTCAAAAGCTTTTTCTTCAATGTCAGATATCCTTTCTTCTGCCTGCTCCATTCTGTTACTGAGGCCTTCTACTGTATTTCTCAGACTTTTTTTTTTTTTTTTTTTTGCAGTTTCTGGCCAGGGCTGGGTTTGAACACCCCACCTCTGGCATATGGGGCTGGTGCCCTTCTCCTTTGAGCCACAGTCACCGCCCTATTTCTCAGATCTTTGAGGGCTGTAAGTTCTTGCCTCAATGTTTCAAAATTTTTGGTGATTTTGTCTTTGAATTCATTGAATTCTTGAGACAACTTTTGAATCACTCCTTGAATTTCTAATTCCATCTTTACCTCCATTCAATTATTCTTATTTGTAATCCAAATTCTTCATTTGTTTTCTGATATCTCAGCCATTTGTTTATGAATGGGATCTTCTCTTGTGTCTCCTTTGTCATTCCTTGGGGGAGTTGATCTATTCTGATTATTCATGTTGCCAGAGTTTTTTCACTGATTCCACCCTATGATTACTTTTCACCATTTGACTAGAGAAGCTGGTAAGGTGAAATTGAATTGAGGGCTCCTGGAGTTGTAATTAATCAGCCCTTTACCAAAGAACTGGGATTGCAGCTTTTCCCTTAGAGCTTTACAAAGATCCCATTCAGAACTACAGCCTAAAACTCTAGGAACCTGCTTGGTGTGGTGGGGCTAGATGGCGCTGATTGGTATTCAGCTAGTCTTTGTCCAATCCTAGTGAATCAGTGGCTTTGGGCTGAAATCTCAGCTGTGGAGATATATGAAGAACTAAGACACCCTGCCACACCCCACCTCCCCCTAGGCAACAACTGGAAGGGGAGAATCTCACACTCACAAAACAACATGACCATGGTACGACCTTGGTGAGTTCCCAGCTGATCGCTCCAGGTCAAGAGTTCCAAACCAATTGTCTGGATCAATACAAACACCGATCTGGTGGGAGAGTTCAAAAGGTCTTCAGCATCTAGGTGGTGGGGGTGGCAGCTCAATTTGACCCCAGTGAGAGGGACCATGAAGCCACCATCACTGTCAGGAGCAGCAGTGCCACTGTCAGGGGTGGTGTTGCTGGTCTGGGGTACTGATGTGTGCAGGTTGCAGGAGCCAGTGGGGAGCTGGAGGGCTTTGCCACTAGCTGCAAGGGTCATAGGAGCCAGGTGCGGAAACTGGACCCCCAGTCTTGTGCCATAGGAACTGGGTGGAGAACCGGAGGGTGGAGCCACTGATCCCTGGACTTGGGCTGCAGGAGCCTGGCAGGAATCTGGAGGGCAGAATCCCCAGCTTGGGGGCTTGAGGGGTCTCAGGAGCCTGGCAGGAGTCACTGGCTATGGCCCATGGGTTGCAGGGGCTGGGGAGGGAGCAGGAGGGCAGAGTCTCTGGTCGTGGGCTACACGGGTTACAGAAGCTGGGTGGGAGTCACTGGCTGTGGGTTGCCGGCCATGGGCCATGGGTCAAAGAAGCTGGCTGGAGTCACTGGCTGCAGGCTGTGGGTTGCTAGGGCCAGTGGGGAGTCACCAGCTGTGGGAGCTGGGCAGGAATCACTACAGCAGCCACTGCTCACAGGAGCCCAGAGAGATGAGCCACCCACCAGGGGCTACTGAGCTGAGGAGCTGGTGGGCGCAGTCCCGTGGTCTGTAGCGTAGGTCCCTGCTAAGCTCTTTTCAACATAGGACAAGTCTCTCTTCCCTGTGACTCCCTGCCTCCATTAAAGTTATACTTTCAGTGCAACTGCCTCACAGCTCATGAGGTGCCATGCCCTAGCAAAAATCTACCAAACATTCCAGATTTTGCAGGAAGTAGTATTCCATACTGCCAGGAGAGGGAGGAGGGGTGGATTCGGAGTTCAGGAAGGTAGGTAGAATATTAGATCAACTTTTGGCCCAGGCAAGAGACTTCCTGGGCTTGCAGTGGTATCTCTCCACAAAGGGAGTCCTGGCCCTCAGTGTTCTCTCCTCTTTGGTGAAACAAAAGGTCCTCTGTTCTCTACTTGCCTCAAGCCGCTCTCCTGGGGGGGAGGGAGAAGAAAGATTCCCGTCCTCTTTGGGATGGGTTTTGTACCTGAAATTTGTTTCCTTGGAGTCTCAGCTTCTTGCAGCAGGGGAGATGTGAACCTATCAATCCTCTCTCTCAGCTCAGCTCCCGATCTTCTGCTTTATTGGGTTATTTCTGGCCATTATTTCTCTTTCTGGATGGGAGCCTCTGCCAAAAGCTGGCTCCCATCCAGATAGTCAGCCATCTTGCCTCGCTCCTCCTCTAGCACTTTTAGTATATCATCTGACTTCTAGCTTCCATAATTCCTGATGAGAAACTAGTTGTTAATCTTAATTGAGAATCTCTTTTATGTGATTAGGTGCTTCTTTCCCACTGCTTTTAGGAGTCTATCTTTGTCTTTGTCTTTATAAAGTTGGATTATAATATGTCCTAATGTAAATCTTTTTGAATTTACCCTTCTTGGAATCACCAAGCTTTTGGATATATGGAATAGTACATTTCAATTCCAATTAAAAAAAACAACTTTTATTCAGCTTCCTTTTATAATTTCTCTCTCTTTATTGGTGTTCTGTATTTGGTGGAACATTGTTCTCCTGGTTTGCTTTCTTTGTCCAAATTTCCTTTAACTAATTGTATACACTGAATTTAAAGTTTTTATCTAATAAGTTCTAATCTGAGCTTCTTCAGTATCTATTAATTTCTGTTTTTTAACCTCTGTTTATTGGCCATATTTTCTTATTTATGTGCATACCTCCTGGTTTTTGTTAAAATGTGAACATTTTGACTATTAAAACTGGTAACTGTAGAGAACAGAGCCTCTGCCTCCAGCCCATGTCTTCTCAACTTTAAGAGTTTGCAGTTGTTCCTTGTGGTGGTGGTTTATTTAGTCCTTCTGGACCAATTTTGAACAGTCTGTATTCATTGCTATTTGTAGACATTGAACTCTCTGTTGATTAGCTTAGTAATCATTTTGTGATTCAATAGAAATGTCTTTAAATTACTAGAATAATAAAAAATTCCAGTCTTTTAGAAGGGGTCTGTGTGTGTGTTGAAGCATGTAGAAGGGGTTTGTGTGTATGTTGAAGCATGCCTACAACATTCAACCAGGCAATTTACAACTCTGCCTTAATCTTCATTTCCTGCCATACAGAGCCTCTGATGAGATAGATGTGATGACTGAAGGCTTTCTCAGCAATTTTTTTTATGAGCACCCACCCTGGGCAGCCTCTGGGCTTCTGGGATCTCAGAAACATGTGAGAGCTTTTATGAAATCCTTATTCTCCAGTCTTTCCTCCGAAGCTTTTCAGTATGTCTATTATTTCCCCAACTGTCATTTTTTTTTTTTTTTGTCCCAGGTAGCAGAGGTCAATACATTTCTATTTATATATTTTGACACAGGGTCTCAGGTAGCTGCCACTCCACCCTGGAAGAGTTCTGATTTAAGTGGAATAATGGTCTCAGTGCACCTGTCCTTTATGAACCACCAGACTGGTTAAAACATCCACAATTCTGTGAGAACAAGGTCTGTTCTGTTCCTTCTGACACCATAAACCCATACAAAACAAAAGAAAAGAAAAAAAAAAGAAAAAAAAAAGGGCCCCACTGAACTGGGGCCAACTGAGTTAGAATGTCACAAAGATCACATGTTTACCTTTTGCTACCAACCTTTGACTCCTTCTAATAAAATTGCTTCTGATAGTTTGTAACAGTTTATTTGCTATTTGGAGTTTCTTAACTCACACTTTTCAAACTGAAGGCACTGGACAGGGTTTTACTTGCTGGTTCTCATCCTACCTGCCAGGCGTAGCTGGATTGTGTACACACAGCTTCTTCGGTGCCCAGTGTAGGACATGCCAGCCAGAGGTACCCAATGGCCCTCACCTTCCTCAGTATCTCCCTGAGGTGCAATTTTTTTTTTTTTGCTTTTTTTTTTTGGTCAGGGCTGGGTTTGAACCTGCCACCTCGGCATATGGGGCTGGCGCCCTAATCCTTTGAGCCACAGGCGCTGCCCTCCCTGAGGCACATTTGTAGAAGAGAGTCTCTGGTGAGATTATCTCTTTGTTAACAACTTTCCCCAGCACCACGGAATGTGGATTTCTACCAAGCTCCATCAGCACAACATGATAGTATTTTTTCTCCATTTTGTGCCTTCTCCAATACGGCATGGATCTCAGTCTAGGGACCTCTTTCTTGGGCAATCCATCTCATCTCTAGTGGTAGTGGCTACTCTTTACATCAACTATTCATATATGCTTTAGAATTTTCTCTTTTTTCTATTCAATCTCTTGATACTCCATTCCCTTGTTATAGTTAATAATTATTAAGTTTCCTCCATTTAAATTATGATTTCTCTCTCCTGATTAGACCCAAAATTATATATTGTAGGAATGAAGCATACTAGATATTGCTATGAATCATGAATTTAGTAAAGCTTCATAGTCAAGTAGAGGTTAATTTTGATAGTGTAGTTGAGAATACTAAAATTTCTCAAATATTTTCAAAATAGAAGGGACTACTTTAAAAATTAACAATGGCTCAAAAATATAATTCCAAGTTATTATAGTAAAACTCAGTGTTCTATCTATGCTTTTTAACAAACTACCCTAAACCCAGTGGCATCAAAAAACACTTATTAGGCTTACAAATTTTGTCCACCAGGAATTCAAGAAAAGTGCAGAGAGGATGGCTTACATCTATTCCACAATATTTGCAGCCTCAGCTAAGAAGACTCAAACAGCTGGTTGTGGTCACATTTTTAGGTGCTGAAATAGTTAACATTATCTTTACTCTCATGACTTCCTGGGTCGGCATGATTCCAAGGCTGGACTCAGCTGGGCTGTTGAATAGAGTCCCCTTGCATGGCCTCATCATGTCCTTGTGTTTCTTAGTGCCTGGCCACTAGATTCTGATGGGGAACATCCTGGAGAGAGCATCCAGGGAACACATACTCCAAGAGACACAAATAGATTCTGAATGGCTTTTTTGGACTGGCATTTCGCCGCATTTTATTGGTTAACAATTAATCACTAAAGCTCAGATTCAATGCGGAAAGAATTAGATTCAATCTTTTGGTAGAGAGTTGTTAATGCTACATTGCAAAAGAGAATATGAGATGGGAGATATCATCTTTGGGATATACTATACCCAGGAAGATGTTCAATGAAGAAAAAAAGTGACATAAACATGCTAAAATTCTTATTGAACTTGAAATTGGAAGGAGAAAATACTGCATAAATATTATATAATCTGAGCATGTTAATAAAGAAGTATAAGTTTTCCTGTGTTCATAAAATTATGAATACAATCTGTCAAACAAATGTATTTAATAAAACTTTCAAATAATGAAACAGAGTAGCGATTCTCAACCTGTGAGTCGCGACCCACAGGAACTGTTTTAAAGGTCCGCAGTGTTAGGAAGGTTGAGAACCACTGAAATAGATCTGTGAGAGAGATCAACTCAGCAAAAGTTAATAGTAGGAAAAAGCCAGCGGAAAGCTTGAAAGAGGCAAAAATAAATATAGAATTATGATAAATGTGGATGGTCCTCAATACCCCTTTTTAAGATTTGATTAAAAATAAGAACCCTTGTCAGTGAAGTGGGAAATGCAACAAACAAACAAACAAACAAACAAAGAGACTCAACAAAAGCTATTTCCAAAAGATAGACTAAAATTAAAATGACAAAGGAATATGGAAATATAAATGGGAAAAGATGAATAGCCAAATAAAGATTAAAGCAATATAACAGTATTAAAATTGTAGAAAGCAAAATGTATGGGAAAATATAACACATGACAAAGACAAATAGTACATAAAAATAAGACAGAATGCATGATCTTTTTCATTCTCATGCATACATAGAAGAAAATAATTAACTTTACAAATCTTTCTTATGTGTCAGAATTTTTGCTGAGACTCCCAAGATGAACATTAAATGTTCATGTGCTTTCTTTACTTTTTCTTTTCTAAATGTTCATGTATTTTCAAATAACATAGAGACACATCTTTTCATAGCTTGTTGAGAATGGTTTATAATTTGGGCTGCTACACATAGACTCATACCACATAATTTTCAATGAATCAAAAAATGAAAAAAAAATACACATACGAATAGAAGTTTGAAGGCATCTTTAAGGATTGTTCAGCATTGCCATCTGATCATGTTAATAAAGAAGTCATCTAAACTGCTTGACCCCCAGTATTACCACTCACCAGTGGATCAATTTATATAATTATCCAAACTTACCCCCAATTACTCCCTATTTGTTTGTAGAAAAGGATTAATGGGTATCTCAGTGGGTTGCTATGAAGATTATATGAAATTAGTCACGCCTTTGTGGGAAAGTATTTTGAAAACTGTGAAGAACTCTGCAGGGTTTAGATATTGTTATTACCCTGACCTTCAGGGCAGAAACAATGGAAGGTTGGGTGAAGTTAAAGCCATTTTCTGTACTTGTCTCTCTCTTACCCCTTCTTATTGGATGATTGCTTCAGTCTGAATGAGTGGCCATGGTTGAGGGAGGATGAAGCAGCCACTCTTTCTGGAAGAAGTCCATAATGCCTTTTTCACTATGTTTCCAAGCATAACTACTAGGGATCCTGTCCCAGAAGCTGGATGAGTCCGCTGTGCTGCCCACCATCCACTACACTGGTGGGATGAGTTCATGGTTTCTGAAGTAGCTTCAGTCTCAGTCCTAGCTTCTAAGAAGTTCTCTAAGGTGGGCTCATACGCAAGCTCCCTCAGCTCATTATTCAGGCTATGGTCTGGGATAATTATCTTTGATAAACAGGAATTAATAGACCATTTGAAGACCTATGAGTGACTACATAATGAGTAAAACATTTATTAAGTATCTGTTGTGTAAAGAGTTCTGTATTAGGTTTAGAGAAGGTACAAAATGAATTGTTCTTCTACTTAAAATGTGTATTGTTTTAGGTAAGAATTGAGAAAAATTCAGTTAGATTTATTTAGTTGCTTATTTGGCATTATTTTTCTATGGTACTTTTTAGGACCTCTTCCTTTCCTAGTAAGAAAACTGCAGCGCCATTTTGACCTCTTTTTCCACATGCATATCATGTTTCAAAGCATGTTTTCTTTATCATCTATTTTGATGGTTGCAGCATATTTATGACTTAGTTCAACAAAATATTGTTAGTACTATAATACTTTTATCTCAGAGGAATGAAGGATAGAGAGGTTTGGTAGGTTATTTAGGTTCAAACAGAAATTCTGGAACCGAGCATGACTAAGTAGGAGAACAGTGCTATTGTTATTCAATTAGACTTCTGAGAACTTGATTTCTAGCTCTTTCACTTAAAAAACTGTGCCATGAGGGGCAACTTTTATAGTTTTAAGTGCCATATTTTCTTTAGCTGTAACTTGGAAATAATGTTGTACCTGTCTCATAGAGTTGTGAGAACTGAAGCAGATTATATACATATATGTGTGTCTATACATATATCACAATATATAAAAAATCATTAATTTATTAATTTTTGAGATTTTCTGGGTCAAAAATGAAATGTTTATCTGCCCTTTTTAATGAACATTTATTTTTTAAGACTGCTTTATTAGTAATATTATAATAATTTTTTCATGAATAATTTTTTTTGCTTGCATTTGTAGTATTTATATATATATATTTTAAAGCAGAATTACTGGTAAGAGAATCTAAATGTTTATTTACTTTTGCTAAAGATTTCCAAATTGCTTTTTGGGGTGCTTGGGCCAATTTGTAACCTCAACAGTTGTCTATGTGTATAAGTGTCAATCTTGGGGTAGCATCAGTAGTTAAGGACATTTCACTTGTCTACTCTTACATATTATCTAGGAAATAAGAAATATGCTTGTCATTTTAAAATACATATTTTCATTAGCAACAATGACAGTTTACATGACTTTATTTGCCATCTTTTTCCTAGTTAGATTACAGATTAAAAACCAACTCAACTGAGATCTAAAAGCTCGGTCATTTTTCTAACACCTTAATGGTTTCCTAAATCTGGAGTTATGTGGACACCTTTTCACCCAGCCCAAGCAGTCTCTGAAAGCCAAGTCTGAGCTCATGAATCCTGAGTGCATAGACCATGGGGTTGAGTGCAGGGGGGATGACA
>CAUYON010067125.1:0-17656 GCA_963573935.1 Arctocebus calabarensis | reverse complement strand
ACCATGTACTAGGTCATTAATTGTCCTGATACCAAGATTGATACATGATCCTACATAGGATTCATGTTTCTCCATTCTTGTGATGCTTTACTAAGAATAATGTGTTTCACTTCCATCTAGGTTAATACAAAGGATGTAAAGTCTCCATCTTTTTTAACGGTTGAATAGTGTTCCATGGAATACATATACCATAGTTTTTTAATCCATTCCTGGGTTGGTGGGCATTTAGGCTGTTTCCACATTTTGGTGATTATGAGTTGAACTGCTATTAAACAGTCTAGTACAAGTGTCCTCATAGTAAAAGGATTTTTTCCTTCTGGGTAGATGCCTCGTAATGGGATTGCAGTATCAAATGGGAGGTCTAGCTTGAGTTCTTTGAGTGTTCTCCATACTTCAAAAAGATTGTATTAGTTTGCAGTCCTACCAGCAGTGTAAAAGTGTTCTTTTCTCTCCACATCCATGCCAGCATCTGCAGGTTTGAGATTTTTTTTGTGATGTGGGCTGGGGTTAGATGATATCTCAGGGTAGTTTTGATTTGCATTGTTCTAATAATTAGAGGCGAGGAGCATTTTTTCATGTGCTTATTAGCCATTTGTCTTCTTTAGAAATAGTTCAATTCATCTCTCTTGACTATTGATATATGTGACTGTTGGCTTTTTTCATGTGGATTAATTTGAGTTCTCTATAGATCCTAGTTATCAAGCTTTTTTCTGATGCAAAATATGCAAATATCCTTTCCCATTGTGTAAGTTGTCTGTTTGCTTTGGTTGTTGTCTCCTTAGCTGTACAGAAGCTTTTCATTTTATTTATTTATTTTTGTTTTGTTTTGTTTTGTTTTTGGCCGGGACTGTATTTGAACCACCACCTCCGACATATGGGTCCAATGCCTTGCTCCTTTGAGCCACAGGTGCCGCCCAGAAGCTTTTCATTTAAAAAAAAGTCCCATTTGTTTATTTTTATTGTTGTTGCAAATGCCATGGAAATATTCTTCATGAAGTCTTTCCAGAGGCTGATATCTTCCAGTGTTTTTCCTATGCTTTCTTTGAGGATTTTCATCGTTTCATGTCTGAAATTTAGGTCTTTTATCCATCTTGAATCAATTTTTGTGAGTGGAGAAAGGTGTGGGTCCAGTTTCAGTCTTTGACATGTGGATATCCAGTTCTCCCAGCACCATTTATTGAATAGGAAATCGTTCCTCCAAGGTATGTTCTAGTTTGGTTTATTGAAGATTACCAAAACCATGTTACCGTGGTTGTAACATGTTAGTTTCGTTTCCTGGTTTTCTGTTCGATTCCAAATGTCTATGTATCTATTTTTGTGCCACTACCATGCTGTCTTGACCACTATGGCTTTGTAGTATAGACTAAAATCTGGTATGCTGATGCCTCCAGCTTTGTTTTTATTACTAATCACTCCCTTACCTATACAGGGTTTTTTCTGGTTCCATACAAAACACAGAATCCTTTTTTCCAAGTCTTGAAAGTACAATGTTTGTATTTTAATAGGGATGGCATTGAATAGGTAGATTGCTTTGGAAAGTATAGACATTTTAACAATGTTGATTCTAGCCATGAGCATGGTATGCTCTTCTATTCGTTAATATCCTCTGCTATTTCCTTTCTTAGGGTTTCATAATTTTCTTTATAGAGGTCCTTCACCTCTTTTGTTAGGTATATTCCTAGGTATTTCATTTTCTTTTAAGAGGTATATTCCTAGGTATTTCATTTTCTTTGAAGCTATGTTGAAGAGAGTTGTGTCCTTAATTAGCCTCTCATCTTGGCTGTTATTGGCGTATACAAAGGCTACTAACGCGTGGACATTGATTTTATATCCTGAGACATTACTGTATTTTTTGATGACTTCCAGGAGTCTTATGGTTGAGTCTTTGGGGTTCTTTAAGTATAAGATCATATCGTTAGCAAAGAGGGAGAGTTTGACCTCCTCTGCTCCTATTTGGATGCCCTTTATTTCCTTGTCTTGCCTAATCATAATTGGCTAGAACTTCCAGCACTATGTTGAATAGTAATGGAGACAGAGGACAATCTTGTTTGGTTCCAGTTCTAAGTGGAAAAACTTTCAGTTTTACTCCATTCAGTAAAATATGAGCTGTGAGTTTTTCATAGATAGCTTCAATCAGTTTAAGAAATGTGCCACCTATGCCTATACTCTTTGATGTTGTAATTAAAAAAGGATGCTGGATTTTATCAAATGCTTTTTCTTCATCTATTGAGAGGATCATATGGTCTTTGTTTTTGCTTTTGTTAATATGGTGAATAACGTTTATGGACTTGCGTATGTTAAACTAGCCTTGCATCCCTGGGATGAAATCTACTTGATCATGATGTATGACTTTTTTGATGATAAGCTGTAGTCTATTGGCTAGGATTTTGTTGAGAATTTTTGCATCTATATTTATTGGTGAAATTGGTCTTAAGTTCTCCTTTTTAGTTGGATCTTTTCCTGGTTTTGGTATCAGGGTGATGTTAGCTTTGTAGAACGTGTTGGGGATAATTCCTTCCTCAATTTTTTGGAATAATTTCTGTGCAGGTATGGGAATAAGCTCTTCTTTGAATGTTTGATAGAATTCTGGTCCAGGGCATTTTTTTGTTGGTAGTTTTTTTTGGTTGTTGTTTCTTTGATCTCAGTGCTTGAAATTGGTCTGTTCAGGAGATCTGTTTCTTCCTGGCTAAGAAACAGATTCCAAATGTTGGGTGAGGAATCTCACCCAACAATTTGGGGAGGGTGATTCCAAATGTTGATCCATTCCCTTGAGATTGTCAAATTTCTGGGCATAGAGTATCTTGTAGTATTCAGAGATAATCTCTTGTATCTCTGTGGCATCTGTTGTTATTTTCCCTTTATCAGTTCTGATTGAGGTTACTAGAGATTTTACTTTTCTATTTCTAATTTGTTTGGCCAAAGGTTTATCTATTTTATTTATTTTTTTAAAAAACCAACTTCTTGTTTCATTAATTTTCTGAATGATTCTTTTGTTTTCAATTTCATTAATCTCTGATTTAATTTTGGATATTTCTTTTCTTCTGCTGGGTTTAGGCCTAGAGTGTTCTTTTTCCAATTCCATAAGCTGGCTTGTGAGTTTGTTGATGCCTTCTCTGTTTTTCCGATGTAGGCATCTGAAGTAATAAATTTTCCTCTCAGGACTGCTTTTGCAGTATCCCACAAGTTTTGGTAGCTTGTTTCTTCATTGTTGTTATGGTCAAGGATGTTAAGGATTTCCTCTTTTTATTTCTTCCTGTACCCAACTGTCTTTCAGTATAAGGTTGTTTAATTTCCATGCCTTTGTGTGGTGTTGAACGTTTTTGTTGGAGTTGAGTTCCATCTTTAATGTCTTTAATGGTCTGAGAAGATACATAGTAAAATTTTGATTCTGTTGATGTTTGTTTTGTGTCGTAGGATGTGATCAATTTTGGAGAATGTTCTAGAGGCTGATGAGGAGAATGTATATTCTTTATCTTTGGGATGGAGTGTTCTATATACGTCTATCACAGTTGTTCTAGGGTCTCATTTAAGTCCCTTATATTTTTGTTTAATTTCTGTTTAGAAGATCTGTCCAGGTCTGTAAGAGGAGTCCCCTGTTATTATGGTGTTATAGGCTATCATATTGCTCAGACTAATTAAGGTCTGTTTCAAGAATCAGGGAGCATTTTAGTTGGGTGCATAAATATTTAGAATTGAAATGTCATCTTGTTGTATTTTTTCCTTGAACAATATGAAGTGTCCATCTTTGTCTTTTTTTGACTTTAGCTGCTTTAAATCTACATGTATCTGAAAATAAGATTGCAACCCCTCTTTTCTTCTGAATTCTGTTTGCCTGAAAAATTGTCTTCCCACCCTTAACTCTGAGTTTTAATTTGACTTTTGAGGCTAGGAGTGTTTCCTGCAGATAACAAATGGATGGTTTGTGGGGTTTTTTTGTTTGTTTGTTTTTAATTTTTTATTTACTACAGGCAGCTGCCACAATACCCAGCTATTTTTGGTTGCAGTTGTTGTTGTTTAGCAGGCCCAGACTGGGCTTGAACCCACCAGTGTATGTGGCTGGCGCCCTAATCACTGAGCTAAGGGTGCTGAGCCCATTGCTTGCTTGTGTTTTTAATCTAATCAGCCAGTATATGTCTCTTCAGTGGGGAATTTAAGCCGTTGACATTTATTGAGATAACTGATAAGTGTGGTAGTGTTCTAGTCATCTTATTTTGTGAAAGTCCAT
Organism: Arctocebus calabarensis; assembly: GCA_963573935.1. Taxonomy (NCBI): domain Eukaryota; kingdom Metazoa; phylum Chordata; class Mammalia; order Primates; family Lorisidae; genus Arctocebus; species Arctocebus calabarensis. Next base: position 13,431 of record CAUYON010067125.1, on the reverse strand, counting down.
TGCTTAGTTTTATCTTTTGCATCATTGTGGAAGTTAGGTTCTGTCCTTTAATTTCTGGGTGCTTTACTGTTGGTCCATTGTGATGGTCAGTGTGTAGAACAGGTTGAAGTATTTCCTAATAGAGCTGGTTTTGTGGTAAATTACCTCAGTGTTTGCATATCAGTAAAAAACTTGATTTATCCATCAATTTTAAAGCTTAGATGAGCAGGATATAAAATTCTGGGCTGGATATTGTTCTGTTTAAGTAGATAAAGGTAGATGACCATTGTCTTCTGACTTGAAAAGTTTCATTAGAGAAGTCTGCAGTCACCCAGATGGATTTGCCCATGTAGGTCAATTGGCACTTACTCCTGGCAGCTTGCAAAATCTTTTCTTTTGTCTTGACTTTCTATAGGTTCATCACACTGTGTCTTGGAGAAGATCTATTTGAGTTGAGGTGACCTGGTGTCTGATATCTCTCTGAAAGGAGTGTGTCAGAATCTTTGGTGGTATTTGGGAAATTTTCATTTATCATATTCTCTAGTATGGCTTCCATTCCTTTGGGGCATTCTTCTTCCCCTTCTGGGATACCTGTAACTCATATGTTTGAATGTTTCATAAAGTCTCATAATTCTGTCAGTGAACGTTCTGCTTTCTATCTTTTTTTCTGCCTCTTTAACTATCTGAGTTATCTCAAGAGCTTTGTCCTCTATCTCAGAGATTTTTTGTTCTGCATGGTCTAATCTGTTGTTGATACTTTCTGTTGCATCTTTAAGTTCTCTAATTGACTGCTTCAATTCCGTCAGCTCTGCTGTATCCCTTCATAATGTTCATCTCTTGTTTGATTCTGGTTTTTCAATTTCCTTTTGGTTATTTTCCACTTTCTCAAAAATTTCCTTCATTGTTTTCATCATCTGTATTTTAAATTCCCCTCTGTCACTTCTAACATTTCTTTATAGGTGGAATCCTCTGCATTAGCTACCTCATGGTCTCTTCAAGAGGGGTGGATCTAGGCTGTTTTTTTCATGTTGCCAGGCTTTTTCTGCGATTCTTCCTCATGAGTGTTTTATCTGTTTCCTTGCCCTAATTTTCCTTTCACTTCCTCTTGCTCTTTAAGTTACCATGCTTGTGACCTACTGTTTTGATGTGAGGCCTTTTGGTATAGGACTAAAAGGATGATAAGATTGAAGAGCAAAAAGGGAAAAAAGATTTAAAAAAAAAAAAAAGAAAGAGAAAGGAGAGGGGGTAAATAAAAGGGAATATTGACAAAAAGAAGAGAGGCACAAAAAGAGGGAGACATGAGTAATAAAATTGTACAGTAGGGTACTTTGACTCACACTTTAAAAACCTACAACCTCCGGGGGTCCTGGGTTGGGTGGTTCTCTTGAGATGAGCAGCTCTTTGTCAGCCTGAACAGACACAGTAGTCCATCTCCACCAAATAGAGAGGTAAGAGTAAAATACTATACATCCAACCAAAATAAACAAACAGAAAACCTTACAGGATATAATTGGGGCGAAAACTAAATAATAGGGGCCAAAACACTAGCAAAAATGATGTTCTTAATAATGAAGGCAACAATGGAAAACTAAACTAGAAAAATGAAGTAAGAAAAAAGATTGAAAAATCTAAGGGGAAAATGTTGAAATAAAAGAAAAAAAAAACAAAACCACAATCAAAGCAGTATATATATCATCTTGAATATCGAAACAGGTGATTTTCTGGGGTGTGAGCTGCTACTCACAATGCTGATACAGCTGTATGAGATGGAGACTGGCGGCCTCTGCTGACTTCTTTGCCCTCAAACCCCGCTGAGAGCCTGAATCTCTCCCCAGCCCGCTTAAAAGACATTTGAAACGGTTAACCTTGGCTAAGCAGAAGTTTTCCCAGGAAAGCCATTGTTGCTGGGATCTCTCCTGAAGTGGCTGCCCCCTTAATCCAGTGCACAAAACTGGCCTTACTCTATGCCCTGAGGGCTGAGGCTGCAAGGCAGTTCTCCTACTGCCAAACACTGAAAGCTCCACTCTTCCCTGGTGTCTCAGTCCCGGCCTTTGGTGTTGCTCACAGTCACTAGGTCACTTGCCCAAGTTCTCCCAGCCTGAGCCTGGTACTTAGATCCTGAGGGTGAAGCATGCATGAGGCTGCTGGGTAGGGGGGCTTACCGCCAAACAATGTTAGCTCTGTTCTGGCCCAGTGGCTCATTCCCGGACCCTGGACAACATTTAAAGTCACCTTCATTCTCTCCAAAGTTCTCCCAAGGTAATTTAACCAAGTACTCAAGTCCCAAAAAACAAGACAATCCACAAGGAAGGCCTTCCTTGTCTGCAGTCTCGCTGCTGTTGTAGCTATAGCTACAGCAGCCTCAGACCAAACGCAACCACTTGTCACTTCTTCACTGCTTTTGTCTTGCTCCTGGAGTCCAGAAGTCTTGCTGTCTTCCTGTGTCCCCAAAGGGATGTTTCTTGGCAGAGCCCACAAGCCAGAGATGCCTAGAGTCTTCTCTCCCCAATGTCAGCATGCCTGGTTGCAAAGAAGCTGTTACTCAGCCACCATCTTGCTCCCCCACCACTAGTGTTTGTGTATTTCATGTGTGGCCCAAGGCAACTCTTTTTCTAATGTATGGTTGGAAGGAAAACAGGTTTGAGACCCCTGGATGCTCTTTAGCTTTCTGGTTGCTGACATCTTTGTTCTCTTCACTAAGCAGATTATGTACTTTAATCAATAAGCATGGAGGGCCTAGTATGTATAAGTCCTCTTCCTCTATGCTATAGAAAGAATATAACAGCCAAATTCCTATCTTAAGGGATTTGTAGTACAGTTGGAAAATGGCTCTGATTCGGGTAAAAATACAGAAAAAAATTACTGCAGTTAGAAGCAAAGATACAGAGCCAGTAATCAACATGTTCGTCTTTAATACTGAGAAGAGGTTGAAATATATATGGTAGTCAATGGGAAGCTTTTAAATGGGAGAATGACTTGATGAATATGATTTTCTATGCACATTGAGGAAAATATAGAAAAACATTGAATGTAGATTGTTGCTGTTTGGAAGATGTTAGCTGAGAATCTAGTTAGAGATAAAAGAAATGAAGAAGAAAAGGGAAGCCAGAGATGCTTTTAAAGGAAGAAATACTTGAAATTGACTGTTAATTAGGGGATAAAACCAAAGTTCAGAGTCATTTATTTATGACTGTACAGTTTTTAGCCTTGGAAGTTACGAGTAGGGTATTTGGAATTGAGGGCTTGCTGGTGGTGGGAAAAGCAATGTGGCTCTAGCAGTTTTTGGAAATGTCCAAATGGACATGGTCTGGTCTATGTGTTAGAAACACAAGATTAGTGGGGCTAGTGGGAATTAGAATTGGGTTAACGTGCTTTGACTTTATAAACCAACATAAATTCTTTCTGCAATTTGGAATGTGATCTATTTTATTTGCAGAAGAAACTCTAACATCATAATAACACAGGATTATTTTTATTCCAGACAAAACCGTATGCCATTGTTGAAAGGAAGCCCAGGATATTCCCAGTAAGTCTTAAAACTTCTCCGATTTTCTTTTGTTCATTATTTTTCTCTTTCCTTTCCCTACCTCCAAGTGTTCATTCAATTAAAATATTCCTTCTTGCTGTCAGTTTATGTGACCTTTTTGTGTATTCTCATTTATTTAAAAAAAAAAAGGAAGAAATAGTATAGTACAATTGCAGTAGTAGCAGTTACAGTTGAAAATAGGAAGAAGGCACATTTATTTTTAACCTGTCTGAAAATCTTTTGTGACTTGTCTTAAAGTGAGTTGAAGGTAGTAACAGTTTTCACTAGTGTTTTGTTTCATGTTGGGTAGAGGACATAAGGAATGAGCTTAAGCAGATATGCCCAAGCATAGTGACAGCAACTGAGTTTCTGTTATTTCCAAACTGTCATTTCCTATGGCTTTGTACCTCATTTTCAAGGTTTGACCTTATATTCCATTGTAAAGTTAAGATCCATTAGTGTTTGTTTTAAATTTTATGTTAAGAATTTGTAAGCCATAGTACTAATTTAAAATGAGTTCTTTTAGCATTAAGGGCACTCAGTAATCAGTTGGTATTTTTATTGGCTGTAGAGTTATTGTTGAGTATAGAAAAAACATGATCTTATCTATTTCTAGTTACAGATAATGAATTACCATACCTCTAAATTCTATAATTTTAAGAATAAAAGTTAGTGTTGATTCTTTATTTTAATCATATGATATAGTCACAATAATGGTTATATAATGCAACAAGGGAATTTTTAGAGAGAAGCACCAAAATTGGCTATCTTAGTTGTAACCCTGCTTTATGAAATAGAGGGGAACTTTTCTATTTCATTGTATATAATTGATTTGTGTTTGGGCCTATGTAGTAGTCTCAAAACAGGAAATTATCTTACTGGTTTCACTAGTTGTGTAATTTATATTTATTTAGTGTCCCATTTATATGCTTATTTTTTTAAATTTATTTTGCCATTACTGTTCAAAGGAAAAGGAGGGGTCTATTCAGAAGACCACATTAGTGATTCCATAGCATTTCTTGTATTTCCCATTATGGTTCCTGTTTCTGTGTCATTGACACCTTAGGGAATTTTCTCTTTTAAGGAACTGATTTATGTTGATCTGTACATATGTTTTAGAATAGGATAGGTAGTTAAGAAACTTCAAATTTCAGTGGCTCACCAAAGCAAAGGTTTATTTCTTATTGATATCACAGACTAACGTGGATCAAGTGATCCTCCTCGATCTTACAGCTGTGCTTCTGGAATATGAGGCTTCTATGATCATAGTAAGGGAGGAGAAGGCCAGATGTCAGAGAGAATGATTTTAAGGTCTAAGCTTGAAGTAGCTTACATCACTTCAGCTGTCTTGGGCAGAACTCATTGTCCCTAATATTAATGTGCACCTTGTTATTTCCCATACTCCATGCATGGACTCTGCTGTAGTCCATCCTTCTAGTCACAAAATAGCTCTTTGCTTCCTTCCCACATGTGTAATATGCTTAGTCCCTTTCCTAGGGAGAAATCCCAAAGTTCTATTCCATCACTGCAACCAGTCCCAAATCCAAGATCACCACATGATGCATAATAGTATGTCAGGTTTAGATGTGACTTCTCTTGATCAATGAAGGCAAGTTAACTGTATCCCCTGCGCCCCCACCCATACCCATTGCTCAATGGTAGACTAGCACAGCAGTCACTGGTTTTTGGCAATTATGAAATCCCAGTAGTTACTCCTAACCCCTGTGTATGGGAAGTTACTTGAATGGAAGAAACATCTTTGTTCATTGTTCTTCTTAGTACCTGGCTCTGTCCACAGGTGGGTTCTTTCTTTTTCATTATCAACCTAAACTACATCTAAATGGGCTTTGGGAAGCATGCCCTCCTTAGGAGTTGTACAGCCTTCAAAATGTGTCTCCTGCTCACAGGTTGAGTGTCAGAGGTTGTTTTAATTTAAGACATTCACAGGAATTTGTAGTCTGTATGTTTGGTTTCTTTGTGTATCCATTCCCCTCAACATTTGGTAAGCATGGAAAAAAAAAAAAACTTGGTAAGCGTCTAGTCTGTTTGCTTCAAGTTAGTCCTTCATGCCAGTATTTATTCTTTCTGTATGTTGTTATCAACTCTTCATTTTGGTCCTCTTTATTTGCCTTATTGATTCAGTGGTAGCTATGTGGAGGCCATCTGAATCAGACCTAGTTCAAAAGCTACCTTCATTTTAATATTATTTTTGCCACAGGGCTGAGTTCCTCTGTTTTTATTGGGCTTTTGTTGCTCAGAATCTCTGTTAACTATGTTTAGAGATTCAGAAGCAATGTGATTTTCCAGTACGGCAAGGTCTTCAATTACTAGATTCTCTCCATTTTTATTTCTCCTCAAATGAGCTGTTTCTTGCCTGAGCTTATGCTTCTTGAAGTGCATTCCCATGGCAGCCCACAGTACCCAAATTATAACTGTATTTTCAGCTGCTTTTTCCTGAACCTTAAGTTCATTAGGCAGTTTGCTTCCAAGTCACTTAGGAGATATTTTGTCAAATAGTTTGCCACTGCCTTTTATTTCCATTTTTTTCGCCTCTAGTGCCTGGATCTTTGCCACCAGACTGCTAAGCCAGTGCTTCATAGTTCTTTTTTTTCTAAATTTGTAGTTAGAATTATAGCAGCATTAGTACGACTTCAAGGCACTAATTTCTGTAAGATAAGGCTAGTTGTAACAAATTGTCCTCCAAATGTATGGAGGCTTAAAAATAATACCAATTTACTTCTTCATCAGGTAAGCCTGAGCACTACCAACTCAGGTAGTGCAGATGAGGGGATGAGGCTAATTCTACTCTATGTAGTCACTTGGAACTGTTATCCTGTACAAATGGGTGAAACTGAAGCCAAGAAATCTGTCTAAAATTACACAGCTTGTCAGTGCAGGTTCCAAAATTCTGACCACCTGCTTCTGGCTTCAAAGCCCAACCTTCTTAGGTTTGAAAAGATACCTGGACCAGCTGCACAGCCAAAGTTTTTACATATAAACGTAAGAAGAAAACTGACAATTGCTTAACACATTTATTTGCTAGGAATACATCACTGTCTCTTATATTGAACTGTAGCTATTTCCCTGCCACTTATCTCTAGAGCTTTTATTTCTTGGGGCTATGTAAAATAAAGATTATCCCTTTTAACACCACTTTCATGTCCTTTCTGGTTATTTTGTTTATGAGTGAAATTTCCTGTTCTTTGATTTGCAACTTAAGATTTTAACTACTTTAAGTTTCATCTAAAGTCAGTGCCAAACCTCAGCTAGATTTTTCCATGAGAGGTCTGACCAACATGCAACAGAAGGGAAATATTTGCTCTCCAGACTTTAGATTTTTCTACTATATGTGTCTTTGTTTTCCTAGGGTGATACAATTGTGGAGACAGGAGAAGTAATTCCACCAATGAAGGAATTCCCTGATCAACATCATTGAAGACTACTTAAAAATTTCAAAAGCTTATGAGCTCAAGTGTATAACCATATTACCAAATTTACTGAATGTATTTTCTGGAAAAGTAACTTTAATAAAGTTTACTCTGAGAATGTGTTGTCAGTTTTCTTCCTAAACATTGTACAATTTGAGACTTGAATAATTTAACAATAGTAAAAATGGACATGTTAAACAGATGATAGATGATATGAGAGACCACTGAATTTTTCTGACCATTTTTGGCTTTGAAAAGATGTTTTCTACTTTTGTAGAAAAGTATGTAGTTACATGATAGATTTTTTTCTGATAGAGTACTTACTCTAATTTGGTGTAAGAGTATTCAACAGTGTGAAATGGTGCAACAAATATAAGAACTGAAGTTCCACATACTTTTTATTTCAAGGCTTTCTGAGGCATTTTTGAAGACATTGGAAACTCGATTGAAAAGCTTAAGATTCCATCCATACTCTGATACCAAAAGACTGTCACATCTAGGTTGTTTTTAATTTTGTCATATGAGAATATAAAAGACTAAAATCTCTAAGGATTTGAAAACTTTTCATTTTAGTGCTTATTATAAAGGACTATTCGGAAATAAAACTGCAAACTTTATGAGTTTTATTTTTAAATTTACGTAGATGTCAGAGAAGCATGAGGAAAGAATTGAATTTAAAGACAGTTAAATCCAGAGGAGTTACAAATGTTCATTCATTCCAAAGACTTTGTCTGGGTATTCCTTCCTTAGCTGTCGTCTCGCAGCGACTGTCGATGCATAGATGACGTATCCCCATGAGAGGAAAACGACCGCGAGCAGCAACTGAAAAAAACATCACATACAAAACGCTAACAGGGACGTAAAAGCAAAAAATCACTATAGAGTGCCAGGTAATTCCCCACGCCCCTGTCACAGGTTACGGTGTCCCACTGCTACACGGCAGTTAAGTGACAAATTCGAATAAATGGGGTCCCAGAGGCGGGTTCACCCAGCGACTATTACGTAAGAAGCGGAAGAGCGTATCCTCCAGGAAGGGGTGGAGTCGAGGTGAGAGGGTGAAACGCTTAAATGAAGAATGGGTTTTGGAGTTTCGTGGCGCCGAAGAAATAGGGCCCTTTTTCCTGCAGGCCCAGGCAGTCGACACCGTGGAGCCCGGCCAGACCTGGAACCTACCGCTGAATAAATCCAGTCCAGGGTGCGGCGACTCACAGGCTTCATGGTAAGGGAACGGGCGGGAACTGCGGGCCCTAGAGTAACCTCTCAGGCGGTGTCTACTGGGCAGCTCCGGCCATCTTTTAGCCGGGCGCGCATGCCCGCCCCCTAGCTTCTAGGAGCCTGTTGTGTAGTCTGGCTGGCGTCTTCCGCCCGGAGTTGGGGGAGGATCACGTGATAGGCTTCCGTCTGGAGTTGACGATGGGATCACGTGATACGGGGCCTATCCCGCCTTTTAGGGAAGGAATGAAACGAGAAAATACGTTAAAAATTGGTTTTTTTTTTTTTTTTTTTTTGCCGCTTAGAGAGGTAGGCGTGCCTCCTCCTTTGGTTTTCTTTCTAGTTGCATTGCGGTATTAATGCAGAATTATGTACTGTTGTGTGCATTTAACAGCTAACTTGAAAAATAATTCATGTTTTAAATATTATATACCGGCGTCTGCGGCTTGAAGAATTACCATTCACTATCCCCTGTATTTGTTCCCATATAATATAGCTAGACGTTTGTGTGTTCGTCTTTGGCATAAATAAGAATGCCACCCACTATATAACTGTAACATGATTTGGGTAATCCCTGTCAATTAAGTCATTCTCCAAGAAACTTAGGGTCTTTGAGAATGCAGTAGCTTGTGGATGTAAATGATGTTTCCAAGAAGAAATACGTGGCACGCGTTACCCGCCATAATGTACCAATCAACAAGTATTTATTGGGTCTGGGCTTAGAGAGGCAGCAAATATGAAATATTAAGCCCAAAGTACGGCAGTTTGGTATGCGAGGGCACCAAGGTCAGTTCTAGAATGTTAGTGCGGTCACAGTTGAAGCCCGAGTAGTAGAGTCTGGCAACGGGCCCCTTTAGTCTGACTTTCTCTATACATCTATCATTCGAAGAGTTTAATCTAGACTTCTGGTGGGGGGGAAGCGGAAAAACCGAAAAATCATATCCGTTTGGGTAAGTACAGACCTTGTTCTGGTAGATTATCCTGTTTTCCGCAGAATGGAGTAGATCTTTCTAGATTTTGTGGGATAGATACCGGCTGGACTCTGGTTTTGGTTCCCTTTCAAATCCTAATGTTACTTCTAGGTGTAACTAGAGGTGAGACCCCCTGTAACAGATATTTTATCTATACAATGTATAGATAATTTTAGTAACTTTAACAGTTTGGTGAGGTTTAATGCGATCGGGTTAATTCCTGTGTTTTCCGGCTAAATTAGGAGCGAGTCTTAAACTGGAGTGTTCATAACCTCCAGCGATTAAGGAAAACAGGGACTGTAGTGATTTTTGCCCTGGAGGCAGGCGTTGCCTTTGGACCGTTTAAAGAGTGGTGGGGGAAGGGCCGGGTCTCAGCGGGAAGGTGGGCCCCGCCCCCAGTGCAGGCTATCTCCTGCGCATGCGTTAGGAAGGCGGTTGTTGTGTTTTGACGCACCGGGAGCTGAAGGTGGGTGGGTTTCGCTCTGCTCCGCCTCTAAACTGCCATTGGTGACGCGCTCTTCACATCACAGGGGTCGAAGCAGCCGCTGGGGTCTTCGCTGTCTCGCGAGGAGGGTGAAACGCCCCGGCCTGCTCCCGCTGCTGAAGGTAGGCGGAGAAGTCGCCGGGTACGCCTCCGCGGATCGTGCCGCCACCGACCCAGCTTTCTGGGCCGTCGGGAGCTTGCTACGAATGCCCCAGTCGGGTCTGCGCCGGCATCTTCCGAGGTAAGTGAGATTCGGAACAATGGGGCGCGGGGGTCGAAAGGGCTGCGCGGGCTGGCCCTCTTCCCTGGAGCGGGGGTAGGGGGCTGCGGTCTCTGCCCGAAGTGTGATGCGGGCTTGGGCGGGCAGGGCGGCTCCTGCGGCGCACCTGTGGATTTGGTGCTGGTGGGCGGGTGAGGGTTACCCTTCCGAGAAGCGCTCCCAAGGGGCGCGAGCCTAGTCGAATACTAGAAAGAGTTTGGTCTGTGGGAAAAAAAAACCCTGGGACTGGTTTGTGGCATTGCCACTGGCAGGGCGTGTGACCTTGGCTAGGTTTCCTAAGCCCCTGAACCTTTCTGTAAAATGGGACTAAGAATATTTTAGTTCGTTGTAGTTCATTATGTAATGCACGTGGCGCTTACCTTTGATACTGGCCAGCGGCAGTTCTCAACCAAAGAAAGCGACTATTACCGTGACTCCTGGAGTTGTCTGCTCTGTGTTACATGTGCTGGGCTGTTGGGCTTTGACTTCTTCATACATCCAGTTAACACATCTTTCCACGTGGGCTGTTGATTTGTAGACTGCAGCGGGGGTTCACTGCTGAGATGAGGCATGTAGTGATTTAAAATGAAAAGGAAATAGACCTTTTGATACTGGATTTTCAAGATTTAAGAGTAATTAAAAAACAGCTACTTAAATTCTTTTTTTTGTTTGTTGAGACAGTCTTTTACTTGATTGTCACCCACAGTAGAATGCCATGGCGTCACAGCTTGCAGCAACCTCAAACTCTTGGGCTCAAACAGTCCTCTTGTCTTAGCCTCCCAAGTAGCTGGGCCGATAGGTGCGCCTCTTTCGCCCCCCATGTCCGGATATTTTTAGAGAGGGGGGTCTCGCCCTTGCTCCAGCTGGTCTCCAACCTGAGCTCAAGAAATGTACCCGCCTCGGTCTCCCAAGTGCTAGGATTATAGACGTGAGTATCCCGTCTTGTTCGTGAGATTTTTTTTGTTTTGCTTTTTAGTCCGTAATCATACTTAATCTGGAATGAGTTGCTTCAGATGCAAACAGTTTCCAAGCAATTCTTTCAATTGGTAGAATTAGAAATAAATTTGTTAATCCTATAACTTTTGTGTTTTTTGGAATTGGTAATTAAACTTCGTTCAGTTCAAAGAGGTACAGTGATTTCTTTAAGGTGACGAGAGATAGCAGCCAGATTCTTTTTAATATTCAGGGTGTCGGGCAGTGCCTGTGGCTTAGTGAGTAGGGTTGCCGGCCCCATATACCGAGCGTGGCGGGTTCATACTGGGCCCTGGCCAAACTGCAACAGTAGAAAAAAATAGCTGGGTGTTGTGGCGGGCGCCTGTAGTCCCAGTTACTCGGGAGACTGAGGCAAGAGAATCAGTTTTGTGTGATGAAATGACCAAAGTTAACTTTATTTTCACTATAACGAAACAGTGTTGAGGTATATTACAGTACACCAAGAACAGTGCTAGGGGTTTACATGGAGTACATCCTTTACACAAACACTTTTTCAGATGTGTACTGTTCATTTACTCCATTTTAAAATTGAGAAAAATTTGAGATTATGAGAAATAAAACTTCCTCCAGGTCACTCAAGTAAATGGTAGTGATTCTTGACCTTGGATGTGCATTAGGATTAACATCACTCCCCCAGTGTGATCAGATGATTAAATTCTATGTGCAGTGAATGGCATGGAAGATGACTTTTAGAGGAAGTCTGACTTTTTTTTTTTTAAATTTAACTGTATAAAAAAATATTCTACAGAGCAGTCCTACTTTGTTTACCTCATTGTAGTTTTTCCAGATGTTCAGTTGAAGCACTTTTTTGATTCCAGTCTCCTTTATCTTCCTTCAACAATTTTTCCTAGATAATGGTGCTTCTTAATGATTTGAAATTCCCCTAAAATTGTGACATGAAGGATTCTATTCTTAAAAACTGGCAGATTGACTTAATCAGTTTATTCTGAAGATTGAATAAACTTGAAGATTTGGAGGCAGCTTAGGGAGTGGGAAGATATCAGAACTCTGATTAATTTTCTATATGGAAGAATTAATTTATAGTCCTAATTCTTTTTTTTTTGAGACAGAGCCTGAAGCTGTTGCTCTGGGTAGAGTGCCTTGGCATCAACAGCTCCCAGCAACCTCCAACTCCTGGGCTTAAGCCAGTCTCTCTTTTCTTTTTTTTTGAGAGAGAGCCTCAGGCTGTCACCCTGGATAGAGTGCTGTGAGTACTGTGGCATCACAGCTCACAGCAACCTACAATTCCTCTGCTCAAGCGAGTCTCTGCCTTTGCCTCCCAAGTAGCTGGGACTACAGGCGCCCACCACAACGCCTGGCCATTTTTTGGTTGTAGCTGTCGTTGTTGATTAGCAGGCCCAGGCTGGATTTGAACCCAGCTCAGGTGTACGGGTTGAGCCACAGGTGCCAAGTCTTAAGCGAGTCTCTTGCCTCTGCCTCCCAAGTAGCTGTGACTGCAGGCGCCTGCCGCCACAACACCTGGCTATTTTTTGGTTGCAGTTGTCATTGATGTTTGGCAGGCCCTGGCTGGATTCAAACCCACCAGCTCTGGTGTATGTGGCTGGCACCTTAGTCACTTGAGCTACAGCCTCGAGCCTATGACCCCAATTCTTAGAACGTTAGGGTAGGGAAACCTTTATACAGACGTCTGGAACCTAAAGCACCGTGTTTACCTCAGTCTCCTTTTCTTAGCTAAACCTGGAACCTCTCCTGCGAATCTGCCAATCTTAATCTTTTAACCATCCAGTTTTTGTTTTGATTTGGTTTCTTGTTTTTGTGCAACTCCTCTAGGACATGAATCTTGATTTGTATTTTTAAACATCTTTGTTGAGATACAGTTTACATTCCATTTATAAAGTTTGCCTATTTAAAATATTTAGTAGTTTTTTAGTATATTTACAGAATTGTGCAGTCATCACCATAATCTTATTGTAGAACATTTTCATCATCTCAGAAGTCTGATTATAGTCCCTGCCAACCATCAGTCTATGTTCCATCTCTGTAAATTTGCCTATTCTGGATATTTTATGTAAATCGCATCTATGTGGTCTTTTTGATGGATGCTCCATGTGAATGTTTATATACAGGTTTTTGTATGGATATGTTTGTATTTCTCCTGGGTAGATCTCTTCTAAGTGTGGAATTGCTGTGTCATATGTTATTCTACTTCATTTGTATTTTGAGACACATTTAGTATTCCCTTATTTGATGATAGGTATGCTTTGCTGTTTGATGTTTCTGATGGATACTATTCTTTGTAGCTAAAGATTCCTATGTAGAAATATGAGAGAGCTTTAATTTATTTGTTCTTTTTTTTTTTTTTAACCTATTATGGAAGACATTAGCAGTTATTCTTTAGCCTTATGCTGTGAAAGTGGTTAACAGGCTTATAAAACTAGATGGAGAAAACTAAGGTTATATATATATATATATATATATTTTTTTTTTTTTTTTTGAGACAGAGCCTCAAGCTATCACCCTGGATAGAGTGCTATGGCATCACAGCTCACAGCAACCTCCAATTCCTGGGCTCAAGCGAGTCTCTTGCCTCTGCCTCCCAAGTAGCTGGGACTACAGGT